>JAFBJS010000760.1:73366-84410 GCA_016785265.1 Paraplagusia blochii
TTTTTTTTAGTAATAGTATTTATGTTTTTTTATGCCCTATATTTATGAAAGGAAATTAGAGTTTCCATGACAAAGCCAAGGAAGAGTGAACCCCACCAGGAGACAAGGGGGAACTACCAACCTTTTTGAAACCAAGAGCAACTCCGAATGATGCTAGCAAGAGCTACTTGTTTGATACAGACTTAACAAACAATGGCCAAACAATAGTGACCACTCTTCTGACCATCACGTTAGAATATCATTGTAAGTGTAACCTCTGCTCATAAAGCACAGGAACAGAACTATTTTCATTGTTTTTGGACTAGTTTTGTTTTTTTTTTTTTTTTGGGGGGGGGCAAACCGACTAGCATTGGTCCAAATACTTGACATGGAGTTAAAGCAGTGTCCGTTTGAACTAAGATCTACAGCATGTAAAAGTCATGTAAACAAACCTTAATTGTTACATTTATAACAAACTTTATGGCGCCATTCACTTTGGAAACACAAACATTGCAAGGGAAAAGCAGAAGTAAAATAATAATATAAATAAATTACTTGGACAAGGTTGGAGGGCCGTATTCAGAAGCTCAATGGGCCGCATCAATAACTTAGTTTGCCCATACCGGAGGGACAGTGGTTATATTGGGAGAAGAATGCTAGACATGGAGCTACCAGGTAGGAGACGAAGAGGAAGGCCAAAGAGGAGATTTATGGATGCGGTGAGGGAGGACATGGAGGTGGTTGGAGTTGGAGTTGAGGATGCGGAGGACAGGGTGAGACTTGCTGTGGCAACCCCTGAAAAACAGGATAAGCCGAAAGAAGAAGAAGAAGAAGAGGGACACCACAGAGAAAACGGTGAAGAAGACAGGTTGAGACGGTTTGGACATGTTCAGAGGAGGGACAGTGGATAAATTGGTAGAAGAATGGTCCTAGAGATGGAGCTACCAGGTAGGAGACAAAGAGGGGATTGATGGATGCAGTGAGGGAGGAGATGGAGATAGTTGGAGTCAGAGTAGAAGATACAGAGGACACGGAAAAGTGTGATTCTCTGTGGCAACTCCTAAAGGAGAGTTTTACAGATAGAAATACTTAAATATTGCGTGTAGAAAAGAAAAAATACCAAAGTTAAGCATCTGAAGCTCAGGTTCTGACTGCAGCCAAACAGATGTTTCTTTTACGACTAACTTTACAGCAAAGTATCGGAGAAAAGAGCTGAAAAAGGCACAAATATATTCAAACAAAACCTTCAGATGACACGGCCTTCCTCCATCACCTCACAGATTTATTTGAAAGGAAACAGTTTGTGCTGATTCTTTCACTTACTTCAACTCCCCTCACTCCCTCCACCCTGTCCGGGAAGCAATAATCTTGCTTCCTGTAGACTAAACATAAAATTAGAAAAAAAAAAAAAGAAAGCAATCTGGCTGCGCTGAATGTTTTATAGAAATCTAGGAAAAAAAAAAAAGAACTCACATCAGCGACTTTTACAGATAAAAGTGCCACGGCTCGCCACGTCTAAAGAAGGATAAAAAAATGAATATGTCTTTTTTCTTTTTTTTTTTCTTCCCACTCTTTCTTTCTCGACTCGCCTTTGCATATGTTACAGCTGCTTGATTAACGGCCGGGCCGTCCAAAAGCTAATTATTTTATTGAGTCGGGGGACGAGGTGGGATCTCACCCCGGGGATTTGGCTTTGGCTTTTGCTGCTAAATAAAAGGAGGACCATCACGCGGTGCGTGATTCCTCCCTCCTCCTGCTGCCTGTCCTGCACGGTGACGGCAGGATGAGCTCCAGGTATGGGTGGTCTCATCTCCCCACTATCAATAAGGAGCTTATGCGCCATACTGGAAATGGGAGGGAATACAATACTGTTGCAATTTGATTTTAAGCCCTACAGGTCAATCTCCTGAACCCGCCTTCTTTTTTCAGTCAGTCCCTTTTATCATTATTCTCTCTCCATTCTTCAACTTCCTCTCTCGGTCTCTTGTTCTCTCTCTTTTTCTTACTTTACATCTTTATCACCGTAAACGTAAGACGTGAGATTCTGTTCCTCACAGAACGGAGCAGTTTGGTTGGTTTTCCATTTTAGCTGAATGTGCAGACTGGAACACAATTTTGAGATTTGTTTAAGACGCGGTGTCCAATAAGTAGATCACAATCTACCAGTAGATGTTGAAGAGAATGGTCGTAGATCACAGGAAATAAAAATTTTAAAAATATATTTATATATTTGCATTGGCAATCCAACATACAGTATAATATAAAATATAATGTATATTCTGTTTATACAATGTCAAATTATCTTTATGTTTATATCTATTATGATATTTTATAAACACACAATATACAAAACGGATTTCAGCCAATACTGATCTAGGCCACGTAATGATTTTTCTGTAAAAGCCACTTCATGAGTATGTTATTGGCTGAAATGCTGCCCTCTAGTGTCTTTTACTTTAATATACAGCCTTTTTTTCTGTTTTGAGGCAACACATCTAATGTAAAAACTCAGGTACTGCATCCGCGTGTTCATAATTGGAGGGAAGTTATAAATATTCATTTTTAGGGAATATGCCTTAATTATTTTCAATATATTTTGTTTTATTGGGCTAAAACATCAGAATAAACATAGTAAATATAATCATATCTTATCAATATATTTGGTATCGCCCACTGATATCACAAAGTGATAGGTCAAATAAAATTTGAAGCAGTCCATACGGGAAGTATTATACTTACTAGTATCTTGTGCAACCTATCCCCGACCCATCAATAGTATATTTTAGTATACTTGGAAATTGGTTGACAGGCCTTATTAAAATGCCAAATGAGCCCCATCTGGCCCTCAGCCCATAGTTTGCCCAAATCTACCTTATACTACGATTCAGATAAATATTGTCAAATTTGTATAAGCACTCTCTGTGTAGTAAATCATGAAGTATTTGTCAATACCTGGTGGAAGTATAACATACTTCACAGCTGTGCTTCATATCTGCGTGTGGGCGAACCTCCATGTCTTCGGTGTCCCTGCATCTGTAGTATCTGATTGAACTCCCACCCCTGTCAACAAGATGTGGCCCCGGGGCCCGCACACTGCGGCGTGACAACAAAGGAGTACACCTCCATTGGCCGCTCTCTGTCGAAGGAGTCGAAGGAGTCGCAGCGCGGCGGACAACAAATTGGCTCCTTGTGGTCTCCCTCCTCCAAATGCTAAGGTTAGGCTTTAATTGTGGCACCTGGGCTGGGAGGCAGCGGAGTTATAGACAAAATAGCGATGATTGTGTCAGCGGACGTGTTGTGAATAGTTCACATAATACCAGTGTATACACTGTGGACAGGGAGCCCGCCACCTTTGCTCTGCTCCCCTGTTCTCGCTGAATAAGAATCTGACATAAATTCTGCACATATAAAATTAGTAAATGCCACTGTAGCCGTAGTTAAATATCACACAAACCCCCGGGGAGGGGAGGAGCCGGCAAGTTACCTTGGCCTATTTTTGTGTATGTGTGTGCATGAGTCGAGGGGGTGAGGAAGGAGTGAAGGGGGCTGAGGGGGTGTAGTTTGACTAAAAGAGAAAAGGGTATGGTGGGAGGTTACAGAGAATGAAAAGGGTTGAAGAGAGGAGGGGAGGAGGGGTAACACCTGTACGTTCTTAGGAAGGGTGGGCCGGAGTGTCTGCGACAGAATACAGCTCTCCCCGATACGGAGCTGTCACACTTCACCCCACCCTTCTCCTCCCCTGCTGCCCTCCTTCCATACTTCATATAGAAGCTATCACATAAAAACAGTACAAAGCAGAAACCCCGCCCCCCCTCCTCCTCCTCCTCCACCTCCACCTCCTCCTTCAGCCTCTCACACGGAGGTTAAGTGCAGTCTAATCCCGCCCTAATAAAGTTACTTTGAAGTAGCGTTGGACCAGGGGTTGATCACACAGAGCTTATGTTTAGTGACAAAGATCAAGCAGCAAACCTGGCAACCCTGTCTGATGTGTCCTTGTCTTTCACTGCGATGATTTTCTATTGCTAGAGTGATGATTTACAGGTTTGAAATACATTTTTCTCTGTAGATAGATAGATAGATGGATCGACAGGGAGATAGAGGCGGACGGACGGACGGACAGACAGACAGATAGATCGACAGACAGGTGGAGACGGAGGGACAGACAGACAGACAGACAAAGAGATAAAGACATAGACAGGCAGGCAAATAGATACATCGATAGACAGAGAGATAGATAGATAGATAAATAGATGGATAGATAGATAGATAGATAGATAGACAGAGAGATAGATAGATAGATAGATGTCACATGAGATACATGTAAATACACTAGAACTAAATTACACAAGCAGATAAATACTTAATGAATAAACAAATATATGTAGGTAAAAGTATTCAGCAGTAAAGAAACTAGTTGATAAATGAGGAAATATAGTATGACCAGGACTTGGTTATGGTTTCACTGCAAAAAATGAAAAAAATGCACGTGTTTAGCCACGTTCACATGTTTTTAAGGCAGGGTTTTTACTTCCTTGACTGGAAGATGTGCCAATGAAACACCGTTGGCATAAGAAATTGCTCTAATGCACCTTTAGAGCTGATATTGTTCAAATGTCTTTGTCTTTAACTCAATCGACCCTTGTCCTTAATGACGAGGAAAAAGCTGACTGCACATAACCACGCAGCAAAAAAGACGTTTTTTTTTTTTTTTTTTTTCTGAAATATAGTATGACCAGGACTTGGTTATGGTTTCACTGCAAAAAATGAAAAAAATGCACGTGTTTAGCCACGTTCACATGTTTTTAAGGCAGGGTTTTTACTTCCTTGACTGGAAGATGTGCCAATGAAACACCGTTGGCATAAGAAATTGCTCTAATGCACCTTTAGGGCTGATATTGTTCAAATGTCTTTGTCTTTAACTCAATCGACCCTTGTCCTTAATGACGAGGAAAACGCTGACTGCACATAACCACGCAGCAAAAGAGACGTTTTTTTTTTTTTTCTGTTCTTTATAGCATGAAACTGGCAAGGTGCCAGCGCTCATTGGGCATGCCCTCCCTCCTCCTCATTAATTTACCAACAGATTGCTGCGGGCTGCTCACAGTTCACCAACAGGGTGTTTACAACAGTTAAGTGATGAACTGAAGCCATTAAAACCCTTAATGTAGCCCACAGTGTTGCAGGGCAAAGACTTGGCCCTGTTTTGTCTGGCATACGCCACACGTCCACAGCTGCGCGCGTCGACGCCTTAATTGAAAACCCTGGGCCGCGGCCAACACCAACAGCCGAGACGCAACAGGTCTGTGACGGGCAGGGCTGCCACCGCCGATACGCCTGGTGCGACAGGTGCAGTCTGAACCGTCAGTGTCTAACTCGGAGGTGTCGAGTGTATGGACCCTATGTAATTGGGAAATTGCTTAGAATAATAGTGGAATGAAACGTTTGATCGATTGTCTTGAAAAAAAAAAAAAAAAAAAAAAAACACAATATGGGTTCGTTTAAAGATGCACAGTGCAATTTACTGTAAGAACTTTATTATTGTTACCGCATCCTTCTTGGCTTAGCGCAGACGAATGTGGTTGTAATTCACAGAGTAAATGTTGTTTCACTCATTGGCATCCACACCATATGTTTTCCACGTCTTTTGTTCAGAACTGGAAAAAAAAGAAAAAAGGCAATCTCTACTTTTTTTTTTTCTTTTTTCAAAGGAACCATGGGAAATCATTCCAATCCGTTTAATGCCCAACAACACAATATGGCATTTTCTTGACCATATGGAAGCCTTTAAATGTAATGTTGTTGATATACAGAATCTATAACAAATGATAATGGCTAGCAGCTGCGGAGCGGACGGGGCGCTGTGTCAGACGACGGCTTGATGGCTTCAGTATGGTTAGTGCCAGGTTGGACAGCACAACAGTGCCTGTCTGGATGGGAAATTTACGACTTCTTTATTCTGTCCAGTTACAGTCAACTGCCAGATGTATTTAGATTTGACAGATTTTTTAAAGCTCTGTAGGAGGCTGGATACGGAGCTATGGATCTGAGGGGAAAATAAATACGAAAAATAAAATAAAAACTCTGGTCGATTTAGTCCCGATGAAAAACTGATAATTAAAGTGAGGAATATCTTGGAGGGGAGAAAAAAAAAGTTATCTAATGAAGTCCGTGTCACATTGATCAGTCTCCTTTAGCTTGTTTCCCTCTGTCGTGATATTGATTGGTTCTTGCATATCCAAGCACGGACAAATTGATTGTGCTGATTCTTGACACGTTGACAGCCCTGATTGTATCTGCCAGTGTGTGACTGGATCACATCAAAACGCTAATGACTACCTACCAGAGACACAGTGCCTCGTGTCTCTAATGACTGTTGGTTCTTCTGCATATGGATACAGTAAAAAAAAATATCCTTACGTCTTTTGACAACTGATTTACCTCTTTATCATCATCATAACAAAGAAAAGTGACTTACAGGCCACCTCTGAAGACGGAGGTTAGGACAAAAGACGTGGTATCGAAAGTCCCCTATCGGAAAGGTGATACGGCATCAGTGTCCACCAGAACATGTTGGCGAAGCGTTGACAAATTGCATTACAGGGCAAATGGTCGACTTTTTTGAGAGGGTCCAATTTGTCGTCTCCAATAAAGGCCATTGATGCTCAGCGTCCCGGGCTCGTTGCCCAATCGCCGGTTAGAGCCAAACTGATTGCATGTAATGTCTGACAGCTGTCGGAGGTCCACATGAATTGAGTCAACTTCTAAGTGTCATGCCAAGTTTCGGTACATCAATATGTATAAGGGGGAACACAGGGGCTGAGAGGGCAAGAGGAGAGCGAGAGCCGGGGAGGCTGCTTTACAACAAAATGCACCGCCGTCTGTCGTGCTAACAGGCGGCCCCCATCTGGCACTGCTTTAGTTTCCCCCACTCCATGTGTAGACTGAGGGTTCAGCAAAGAGTGGAGAGAGTGGTCCTCTATGGGGATGGACGGTTGGGTGGCTGGGCGGTGTGTACGTAGGGAGATAGTTGGATGGGAGAGTGTGTGGGTCAAAACCTTGGACCAACTATCTTAGAGGCCGAGGCATTGACAAATGGGCTAATGTGTTAGCGGTGGAGCAAAGACGTAGAAGTGGTAATGGGTGGTTAGTAAGTGTTTGTGTGTAAGTGAAAACAATATGTCAGTTATGTGAAGCCGGCGCATGGTTATAAGTACCAATGTATACTGATATTTACAGACACACATATATATCACATACTGCATATACAGTACAATATAAATATAAATATATATAGTTCGATATTGCCCATATGCTATGTTGATATTGTCTATATAAACTACTACCAATTTTGACACAAACTGATACCTATACGGGCCTGTTATGTCTAAACACCGTTGTGGCCTAGCGGTTAAGGAAGCAGACTTGTTTGCAAGGCTTTAGGTAAGAATTCAACAGCTGCCAGGTTGCCACACACGTAACTTCTAGTCGGCTCTCCGTCCACAGAAAGGCTCACAAGGTGGTGCAGTGTGATTTGGGCGACAGTCACAAGGACTTTAGCTCTTGCAACCCATTCCTTACAGATTTGCCTGGTTTGGTTGGGTTGGTGTTTGAGTGTATGAGTATGAGATTCATTAAATGAGCTGCAAGGCTGCCCTCTAGTGCCTTTTCTCTAATAAACCGCTTAAACATTTGACTAAATCGAGGCATTGAATTATGAGGTTCATTCAGTATCAGAGGAAAATTTATTTTAAACAATTTATACACATATTACCTAACATGCTAATCAGATCGAAATCATCGGAGAGTATATGTCATTAATATATATATATATATATATATATATATATATATATATACACTTACATAAACAAATATACATAACACTCTTAACACTAGAGTTGCCAAAAGCCACGCATGTGGCAAAAGTTCTTTTGACCCTGTCCACAGTTGCGAGGACGTGCACCTGCATCAACATTGCATTTGTTTTTCCCTGGACTGTCCTTCCCGCCCTGGGTGTGTGCAGTTACATCCAACGACGGAGCTTTCTTAGTGGGTTTTCAGAGCTCACTTGTCACTGATAAAACAGCCATTAGCCGTCTCCGTTTGTTTGATTTCCTCTATTGATTAAAGCAAATCCCCAATCAAACAAGCTTTATCGATGAACCAACACAGCCGCCCAGTCCCTGGATAAACGCCGTACTCCGTGTCGTGCCGGAAGTCACTGTCAGGGGCAGCAACATCAATCCCTTCTGCCAAAGTCTCTTCTTTCTAAATCAGAGCTGAAGCTTTCCCATAAGAGACTTGTGGAGGAATTATCTTTGACAGCATGGAGACGTGATTAGATACCAAACTGTTGGAGCCGCTGTCTTTTACTTACAATATTTATCCTATTGATTTCTTTTGATTAAAAATCCGAGCAGTCAGCAATGGCTTGTCACTGCTGAAATCTTCACATTTCTCCTTCTTTTGTGAGGGATTTGTGTCAACCGGATAAATATTTCAAAATCTTTTAATTCATTTATGGCAGACTGAGGGTTGGGACCAAGTGGGGGAAAAAAAAAAATACTTTCACACCGAACGGAGAAGAACAGCTTTTGTGTTGCTGTTGATGATTTAATTTGCCGTACTTGTTTGTCAACCAGGCAGCGTAAAGTGACAACACGGGAGAGAGTGGGAGCAAAAAAAAATGAGAGACTGTGTTAAATTATACAACAAATTACACAACATCTGTGGCACAAGAACAGAACGGAGTATCTATTATTTAAACAAACATCTTGTTAGACGAAGAGTAAGCAGTTTGTTTACTAAATACGTCTACTGGAGGGTTGGGGGTGTTTCACAAGAACGCGGCGGTTGCATAATTCAAGGAAGCAGATGTTGTTTGTTCGTACAGCTCAAGCATTCTTAAAATGTTGTGGTGTCAGACACATCCCCGCGCATTAAAAATAAACCAGTACAATGCAGAAAACACTGCTGCTTTCCAGTCGCTTATTCGCGCTCTCCAGCGCATAAATATTGCAGATGGTAAACTCACCGACACTGAAGAGTTGATGTGTTGGTACAGTGGTGCGCACACGTCTGGAATATGTTTTGGAATATGTTTCATACACAAAACAATGCGGCAAAATAAAGTATCCTGAAACTCTATTCTCTAATGGGAAACAAAAAGCAAACATGGGAAATATATTCAATATAACAACACAGCCATGTATATATGTACATATGCATATATACCAACATAACGAAATATACCACCTAAATAGATATGTAATTATATGCATTATGGAAACACAAGTGAATATGGGGAGCAGCAGATGTAATGAAAAATATTATTATAGATATATTGCAAACTTATATGGGATCATTCGTTAGCATAGGGTGCAGAGGTAATGAAATATAATCGTGTAAATATAATGTAAATATCAACAATATGGAAACATGGCAATATGGATACATAGAAATAGAAAACAGAGGATGCAATGAAAACTATAATTAAAATATAAATGTAAATATATATTAAAGACAAATGCAATACAGGAGCATACCTGACTATGGGGCAGTAGCGGCAGTAGGTCATGAATAAATGAAAAAAATATGTGAATATAAATACATGGTGCATATATACAATATTGGAAAATGTGTGCATATAGCGAGCAGAAGATATATTGAAATATATGTTGTATATATGCAGTATGTTTGTTTTGTTTGAACAAATATCACATCTTCTTTAATGTGTAGGTTGACCCTGTAAGTTGGGAAAAAAATTGCCCAACTGAATATGAAATCAAATTTATGGAATCAAAATTGACAAATATGTTGCACAACACTCTAATTAAACTGACTGTGTAAATTGAAAAGCTATTTGTGGGAAAAAGCCCCAAAATACTGATGAAAACAAATGTTCTCGCGATCACATTTAGCATACACCTGTACATGCATGTTTCTTTTTTTTTCCTATCCCGCCTCCTCCCTGACATCCTTACTTGTTTCCTCCCTAGGTACACCCTACCTTCCTTTACTCCCCCCTATTCCCACCCAATATTAATCCTCATTTTAAACGCTGGCTCTGGTAGCAGATCAGGTCAGGTGAGAGATTGTCTTCTCCTTTTGCCTTCGGGGTATCTCAAGCTCCATTTAATCCAAATGCCAATTTGTAGCACACAAATAGGAAGAGGCTTGAGTCTGCTGCCTGGTTGGACGGCTTGTTTGGCCATTTTGTGCACGGATAGTACAAAGGTGTGTATCTGCATATGCGCATGCACGTGTATCTGCGTGTGTGTTATTGCCATATGAGGGTTTACACGGGGCCGTCTCTGCTTGGTGCATCTATAATTGGAGAGCAGGGAGCGTCCGGAGGTGCGGGGTTGTCAGTCACTGTTTAGGTTGCCCCAGGGCCTCTGGCACTCCTGTGGGTATCAAAGTGGTGCTAATTAAATGTGGGTCCCGCCGTACGGCCCTCCACATCCCAGGTCCAGTTGAGAGCCCCCACTCGGCTGTCCTCTCCGTGCCTTTGAGAATCCGCTGCTTGCACTAATTACCCATTGTCCAATTGCCTTCCTCCGTCTCGTACTCATTCAACACAGACGCACATTTGCCATCCCTCTGCCAGCCCCCTCCCCCACCCTCACCCTCACCCTCAGCAGTCCTCCTATATTTATGATTTTATATTTTCCAGGCCCACTCTGTCTTTGGCTTGGCGGGCTAATTAATCTTATGGAAATCTCCTCCAGCCAAGGTTGGCCTCCGCTGTTTGTAATTTGATTTGGGGATGATAAAAGTGAAGGCAGGGTTCTGGTACGGTGAGGGAACAGTGTCATTTCTGTGTCCTCCCGCCCGTCCCCCTACACATCCCAACACTCGGGAGACGCACAGGGGCTATCAATCTTTCCCACGTGCCCAGCAAACTGATATCCCAGAAAATTAACTTCAATTAATAACAGAATTCCCCCGATGCAGCTGCGGAGGCAAGCCGGCGCTTTGAAGGAGAACCTTCAAAGATGTCTCTCTGAAAGTCTTTTGTAGTCCGGCTGGGGAGAGACGAGGGTGAGTGATGGGGGTGGGGGGC
>JAFBJS010000760.1:84632-110533 GCA_016785265.1 Paraplagusia blochii
GAAGTTTTTTGGGGGGCGGGGGGGGGGGGGGGGGGGGGGGGTGGGGGGGGGGGGGGGGGGGGGGGTCTAGTTATTGCTATCAGCCAACATATGAACATGTGTTTTTTTATTTATTTTTGTCTCTCATTGTGAACATTATAATAAAACCACTGCCAACTCAAAAACTGACTTACAACGTTTAGCGCCGCTAGTGTAACCTTGGGAGACATGCATAACCCGGGCCTGGACTCAAGGTGATGATCTCGATTCATGTTTTCCCATTAGCATTTACAAAATGCTATTAACAATCTCATTAACAAAAAGCTAATTAATCCACACTGTCTGTAAGCATTATTGTTTATCGAGTCATTATTTGTATCTCAAATCAAAAATTGGCTGAGCGGCTTGCTTTAAAGAAATTTTCGTATGTCGAGGTGTTTGTATCCCAAGGTACTTCAATTGTTTTACAATTGAGACTCCTGGCGCCACCTGGTGGCCAAATTAGTAAGTAGTAAGTACGTCAACTGTCATCCGGTTTAATCCCAGGTCTTTTTGAATAAAGTTTCTTCGCGTGTCGTTTTTTTCAGATAGTCTGGGTTAATGGACCGACAGGACCAGGTGAACCGTCCTTACATAGGCTTTAGCATTACTATGGTAGTTGTTAACATGGTATGTCGGCTGAAAGACTTATATGTGTTATCAAAAGGTGCAGTTTCGTCATTGTGCCTCAACCTGTTATGGAGGAGGATTGTCAGTCCAACGTTAAAAAGTCAACCTCAACCCCAAACATTTAAAATTGTTTAAAAAAAGGTGTTATATCACTTTGATTTTAATTTTCTGTTCGTATTTAGCCGATATATCTTCCTGTATTTGAAGAGCGGGATTGAATTATGAGCAGGAATTGCCCTTCCTCGCCCCCCCTGTGTCTCTCCATGCTTGTTGTGTCCTCACACGCCCCTGCTTTGACATCAATTCCCACGGCGGCGGCTTCACTTTAAGTGGCGCAGATACAACAAATACACCATGCTTATCGAATCACTTTCCCCCTGCTTCCCCTACAATAAAACACAATTCTGTTTTCTTCACGCTTCCTTCTGCGAGTGCTTGTACTCCATGGCGGTCACGTCTGGGGAGAGAGAGAGAGAGAGAGAGAGAGACTATCTGGATGCTTATTTATTTGTGCCAGTTTCCTCGCCTGTCAGGATAAAGAGGGCAACACAGAGCAAGTCTGAGAACATAATTTCACTCCCAGTGCCTTAGCCCCAAGCACTGAGTACGAGTGCACACACATATACACACAGCACGCTGTATACACACTCCAGCACACAGTAACACAGACTGAGTGGCTGTTGACCTGCTGAATAATGCTTTTCAACCGGTAAAGCATTGCAGTGCGTGTGTGTGACAGAAAAGCTGGTTAGCAGCTTAGTTCTCCCCCTGACTCCTGTTAAAGGCTAAAGGGATCCATGTCAACAACAAGCAATAAAAAAGATCCCTCACCCAGACTGAACGAGAGTGGGGGAGAGAGAGAGACAGAGAGACAGGAGGCAACCCTCAATGATGCACAACCCCATAAACACTCCCAGACATAACAGAGTCGGCACGTCTGGAATAAAATATAGATAGAGGTGAGAGTGTTTGAAGGGTCTATTAGCGCAGGCGGTCGGGGAGTGATGGGGTGGGATCAGTGTCACTACTCCGCCCGGCTCAGCTCGCCTCCGCCGCTCGCTGCGGGGAGTTTGGAGAGCTGCCAGCTGCCTGTTTACAAGCCAGGCGCCGCGTTTTGATTGTGGGCTGCTGCCTCTTGATAGCAGTCAAATCCCCCCGCAATGAAAAAATAAACCAGAGGGCTTCCTCTGAAGTGGAGCAGGCCAGGAGAGCTGGGCTCAGCACAGGATGCTGCAGCGGAGCTGCTGAGTCAGAGCGTTTGACTCTAGGGATGACTGGCTGCACTGATGATTTAACGGCTTGCTGACTGTT
This sequence comes from Paraplagusia blochii, assembly GCA_016785265.1. Lineage (NCBI taxonomy): Eukaryota > Metazoa > Chordata > Actinopteri > Pleuronectiformes > Cynoglossidae > Paraplagusia > Paraplagusia blochii. Next base: position 86,592 of record JAFBJS010000760.1, read on the forward strand.
TGACTGAGTGCCTGGCTGCTGGAGGGGTTTGTTAGTTTACTAGGCTGGTGAACATTTAAGCATCACGATGAAAAAAAAAAACAATATTTACTTTTGTAAATAAAAACATCTTTTTTTTTTACTACCAGGATTCTTTGTTTCTTAGGCCCACTTTTTTAAGTTCAAGTGTTGTTCAACTCTAGGGCCTCCAAGAATATACAATTAGGTGACTTATACATTTAGTAATGGATCAAAAAGTCCCAGAAAAGGTCGGGACCACTGATCAACAGACAGGTTTATGGCCGGCTGTTACTGCAATTTGGCTGTTGCGTCCTTATCGCAATTTTTTAAAGATTTTAAATGAATTCTTGTAATCACAGTGTATAAAACAAAAAATATCCAATATTCTCATTTATTTTGTTTTAAATAAGCATTTTCGTGGTGGTTCAATAGTGTAGCTATATTATAGTCCTATAGTAGTAGTATAGTATAATAGTGACACACGTGCCACCACAGAAGTACAGAAGTACAGAAGGTCCTGGGTCGGAATCATTCATATACTTTTTTTTTATTGTCTAAGAAGAAAAGAAGTAGCAGGAAATCTCTACGTACGTCAAAATTAGATGAGTAAAGATTTAGTTTTTTTTTTTTTTTTCTCCCATAGTTCACGCCAACAATGCCTCTTCAGGCACTTTATGAAGCGTTAATGTCGTGTCCTCTTTTCCTTTCCACCTGTCCCTTATGTTGACACAGCAAATAAACATTTTCCATCTCCCCCAGTTCTATTTATCTTACCTCCATGTCCTCCCTCATTGCGCCATCTCCATCAGATCCCTAGGATCATTCTTCTACCAATGTATCCACTGTCCCTCCTCTGAACATGTCCAAACCATCTCAATCTGTCTTCTCTAGCTTTTTCTCCAAACCTTCCTGTCTGTGTTGTCCCTCTAATCACCTCATTCCTGATCCTGTCCATTCTTTGTCTCTGCTAAAGAGAATCTCAGCATCTTTAACTCCTCCACCTCCAGCTCTGCCTCCTGTCTTCTGACTATTGGTTGTGTCTCTAAACCATTCATCATGGCTGGTCTCACAACCGTCCTGTGAAATATCCGTAAAGGGTTAAAATATACCTTAATATTATAACTATCACGGCGTTTTTTCACCTATCGCAGTAGGTCTCAGAAGAATACACCCAAATAATGTGTGGTTAAATGAAACAGTAATAATTATTATTACCTGTTGAATCATCATAAATTGAAACTGTATTTCATCTATGTCCTTGTTTTTCTTTCTTGTTTTGTCCTTTTTTTTTCTCACTCCTTTTACATAATCCCACTTCGTGCCCAAATCCCTGAACTCCCCAGTGTAGACTACACTTTACTGCAGCGCACACTGTTGTTCAACATACATGAATCGTTTTTTTTTTTCTCTCTCTCTCTCATGAAAGAGTTGTTTTTCGCGGTTAGAAAAAAATCTGGGTATCTGGTGTGTTTACAAATTCACAAATTATGCAGCGTGTTAGTATTCATGAAGGCTTCCATCCTACTGTACATACAAGCTGTGACGATTGTACCAAATACAAACTTCCCACAGGCAGAACAGTGGGTGGTTAATCAAACATCATCCAAATTATTAATCACTCATTTGATCTGAACATTATCTGAGAGCGACGCGCTGGTAATGAGATAAACACAGATCAAGGACGTTTATTAAAAGGGAATACTAATTAATTTTTGACCTGGTGATTTTTGCGCTGCACAGTCTCCAACTGAGAAAAGGGGAAAAAAAAGGAATAGAGCTGTGGAGCTCGGAGAGGTAGGACCCAAAAAACTGGAAATGAGTGTTCCGTTTGGTGATCCAGACTTTATATGCATCAGGGACAAATCCCATGCTGCTTAAATTATCAATCTAATGTGCATTTGTTAAGCAGTTGTTGGCAGTTGTTGGCCTAGTGGTTAAGGAAGCAGAATCCCCCTACCACCAAGTTACCGCTGAGGTGCCCTGAGCATCGTATTGTCCCCACACACAGCTCCCCGGGCGCTCAAAAGCTGCCCACTGTTCACTTTGGTGATGGTTCAAATGCAGAGGTGACATTTCATCCTGTGCTTTCGTTGTGAATCACAATGTCACAATGACAAAAAAAAGAAATGTAATCTTAATCTTTAAACTCAAACCCACAGGGCAAATCTGGCCCCTGCTATTATTCTATATGGCCCGTGAAATCATATTTAATGTTTTAGAGTTGGCCCGCAAGTGAATAGACCCCATATTCTGTACTATTTTTGTGGTGTTTTGTCTGGGGAAAAAAATCAGATAAAGAGACGTAAGAAGAAACAACTGGTTTGTGTTGATTGTTTCTGGTCCTTGTTTCCAGTAACGGATACTAGGAATTGTCCTACCAACCCCGAAATAACCAGCCATATTAGTGTCTCCCAAGCTTTTCTTCTGGTGATCTATATTTTAAAGATCATGAACATTTGTGCCGTGATTCAGTGGACATTTTTGAATATTAACAGCTATATTTCGCAGTTAACCAAGTAATATCTGGACAATCAGTCAACAGTCACTAACAGCAGAAATGTGCGTGTACTTCTTAGAAACCCGATGCTTTGATCAATTAGTTAAGCAATTTCAATTCCAGAAATGTGTTTCTCAAGGCATATTGTGTTGTGACCCAATCTCCTTGGACCTGTTCATTTATTTCTCCATGCTTGTCGTCTTTCTTAATATATATTTGAAATATATATATTTTCTATTTTTAATCAAAGAGATTGAAATGAATCTTGAAAAATAAGTGCTTGGTAAAATAAACCTTTACATGAGACACAGTCATAATTCATAATCATAATATTTGTGGCTCAGACCTGCAGATGGAGCCCTAAAGCAAACCAGCTGAGTGTATATGTAGCTGCAGAGGCCTGTGCTCTCTGTGGAAGAACAGTGCAACATTCTTGCCCTTTTTTTTTTCTTCTTCTGTTTTCTCGTGCCTATGTATATTGTAGCATTAATCATTTTCTGCAGGCTGAATGTCACAGAGCCTCTGCCTGCTAGCCCTGAATAAACACTGTCATCCCTCTGCAGGAATAACCTTCACATATTGCTACTGCCATGTGTACTGTGTGTGTATATGTGTGCGAGTGAGTCCTTACTAAAGGTTGGAGGGGGGGCATGTAAATAAATGAACAGTACTGTATGTGACAGACACCTCTCTGCAACAGTGTTTTTCAACCTTTTTTTGAGCCATGGAAAAACACGGCACATCAGCAATCTTCTAGTTGAAATGACCTCATAATTCACCAAAGTATCACCCTGTTAGTTTGAAAATAACACTGACGTAGCGACAGGAATTGAAGAAAGACAAAGCTCTTCGCCAACAGCTCTGATTAGGTTTTTTTGAAGTTGTCATAGCCATCTGCTTCCACCCTTGGTCGGTGCTAGGAGCTCTTACGGCTCCAAGCAAGATATTGCTGGGACCCACAGCAGGAGAAAATCTGATTTTTGGCCCCTTATTCCCTTGAAGCACAGAGCAGGGGAAGATTGACTTGATCTGTCTTCCTCCGGTTGGTGATCCCTTTTGAAGGCATCAATCATCCTAACTAGGATTCGATCTTGCCCAGAAAGTGAACACTAGAGTTCCACACCAAGGAGAGATGTTGACTCCAGTGCCACCAAAGAAAAATTTGATGGCATAAATAAATAATAGTTTTCAGTAATTGTGTAACATTTCCATGTCATACCCACTGAGGCAATAGGAAGCACAAGTCAGTGTTTTTAGTCCCAAACCCAGATAAAAAGTGAGGGTTGCGTCAGTGAGGGCATCCGGCGTAAAACTTTGGCCAAATCAAAGATGCGAGAAAACCAAATGATAAATTGTTGACTCGCAGCCCCTGAAAAAGGGACAAGCTGAAAGGAAAAGAAGACTCTCTTGGCACGTTGGTGTGGCTCGGTACAGTGGTTAGGAACCTCGTCTCAACACCATCCTCTCCACAGATTGTGTTTTGTTTGATGAGGCTGCTGTAAAGGTAAAATAGGACCACCTTTGATCATCCACTTGACAAAGATGCACTCTTTCTTTCTCACTTTTTATCTCCCTGTCGCAGTTTCCCCCTCTTCCTTTGTCTCCCCTCACCAGGACTTTATCCCTCGTTTGTTTTCATTAGTCTGATAGCCTCAATGTCTCTCTGACCTTCTGCCATCCTCATCACTTCTACCTCATCCCCCTGTCCTCCCCCCACTCCCTCAAACACCAATAGGGCCTCATTGTCGAGCCAATATTTCTTCAACATTTGTTTTTTTTTTTTTTTCTTACTCTGGTACTTGGTTTGTTCCTTGTGTTTGGGCTCGGGCAAATATTTTGACTTGCAGGCCTAAATTGGTCCTGGACAAGGAAGCTGGAAAATAAGGTGCAAAACCCATGTATAAAGGTTTATATGCTAAAATGCTTTTAGCCTTTTCAATGCCATCTAAAGGCAAAATATGGACATTGCAGGGAATGTGCAGACATATAATAACATCACACACTAAATAATTTGGAGAGATATGGCGTGCCAGAAAAAAACTGAACAAGTTGTGTGTGGCTCCCGGACCTTAGTTTGTTAGTCTTAGTTTCTTAGTTTGCTGTTGAAGGAATACTTTTTTGGAGTTATTCAATTCCGTGTATTTATTTTTGATTTACTATAATTACAAGATGTCTCCTCAGGAGGTGTCTTTCTTGACAGTGTGTAAGGCTCGGAAAAGAGTAATGAGAGAGAGTGGAGTTGGAAGGACAAAGCAGAAGAGGGAGACGTACTGCTGAGTTAGCCTTGACCTTCAGCGGTGATTAGGGACAATTAAGTCCTGAATGGCAGTTTGAACCGTGAAGCCACTGGGGTTGAGAAATGAAGTGCGGAGGAAAGAGTGATGATACTTTGCCCCCGTTGTAGCCGCAGACACACACGTCACAACCGTTACATGCTTTATTTGCAGCCTGTCGTTCAAATCCGTATTTATAAGCAGTTGACGATGATGAAGACGTTGTTGCGTTGGTGGGCCCGAGAGCTGATTAATATTAATTTGAGAACTGATTGAAGACAGCACTCATGTGAAGTGGCTCATGATGATGTCTCCCGAGCAACTGCCGTGCACCGCTCCCCCAGAGCAGAGGGAGGAGAAAGGGGAGGATCCTGGAGGAGTAGGCGCCATTATCTGTCGTCCATTATCTGTCCGTCCACTTCTTTCTTTCCATTTATTTCAACTCAATAAATTTATGAAGTTCCTCCATCCAAGTCATTTATAATCTTTTTTACTATCGCTCCATTAAGTATAGCTTACAAAAACTGATTTTCAGTTACAAGGGACCTGCCATTTGGTTGATTTTGCTGTGAGCAAGCAAGCTTAAATGTACTGATATTGGTTAAAATTTAATCAAGTTACAATCAAGTTTCACGGGCTGATATTTCTTATGGATTATCTTTTAATCTGATCTGAGAAACCCAACTGTTTACCGTAGTTGTCCTTTGAGTTTTTTTGAATTAAGGATTTTTAAAAAATCTACAAAATCATTGATAATGGAAGAACAGGTTAGAGATTAACTTATAAGTCCACCAAATTCTAATTGTCCTATCAATTGATCCACATTCACATCTTATTTATCTTTTATTATTGTTTTTGACCAATGATGTCACACATGTCATTTTTTTCAGCATATCAAATTTTGAATTTAAGAGAAACACCAGAGGAGTTAGACCAGGTGTGTGGTGAAATTTCTCACTTTGTTAGAGTGACAGGTTTAAAGATCCACAGTGCTCCGAGGTCGGATGTAGAATCCTGGAGATTAAGGCTTATTTATACAAGGTATTCTGAAGATGAGGTTCCTCCATGTAGAAGAGAAGGCCAGAGGGGTCAGACTGGAGAAAGTGGACATCGAAAACCACCTTGGGGTGTTTGGTTAAAAAAATCGAGGAGCACAAAAACACCCGTAGCAGTGCTTTAGAGTAGGGACACTTAATGAACAGGGCCGAAGGTTAAAAGCAGACAGCAGAGATACAGGCCTGGGTTCAACCAGTTCAAGTGTCTAAGAATATGAGCACAAAGTTTGTAAAAACTTCTTGTAGTATTTCTGTTTTTTGAGAACTGAAACATGCAAGTCAGCACTGCCTCAGAAGAAAGGGCTGCAACTTCCGCCAGCATCTGCCCTCATGTTGGATCTCAGGGGTTTATGGCCCAGAGGAAACAATGGCAAAACTATAAGCAGTTGCCCCTTTTTCAATGTGACAAAAATAAAGTTTCTTTGTTCCAACCAAATAAGAAAAAACAAGGAGAAAACCTATTCTGTTCCTTAGACCCTTACAAGACATGTGTATTCCGCATTCCGACCTAAAGTAGCTATGTACTGTACAAGCGGATTGTGTTGTCACCTTGTATAAAAATGGTCATGTTTGGCTAATAAAGCATGGAATTCATTGCTTGACACTGCGGCAAATTTAGCAACTCTTGTGAACCTTGGCTCTGTCTTTTTTTAGTTTCCTCTCACGCTTTGCTGATTTCCAGAGATGCTATGTTTTGCATAGATTTGTAACCAGGTTGTTAGCATTTCAACGTCTAACTCCGAAGAGGTGAAGTGGCTGCTAAGAGGCAGCAGAGAGGCGAGGAGGTGTTGCAGCATCCATCAGGGGCTGACATTTATTTTGGCTTGGACAGCTGATGTTATTAACTTTTAGACCTTCCTGTTCATGGCTGCTTCTGCTGGCAGGTGCGCCAAGGAAAACAAGCCATAACTACCTGCCCTCCCTGTTACCTTTTTTAAACACATCCACACTAATTTGCACCCACATTCTTCTTTGGTTCCTTCCTCTCTTCACTTTTTACTTTCTGTATGCCCTTACTCTCACTCTTTCCTATGGACCCATGGCAGAAGTGTAGTGCAGAGCACACCCAGCACTAGGCTAGCTCTGAGGTTGCGAGACTTAAAGTCTTGGTTGATAAAGTCATCAACCAAGTAAATGAACATGGCAAAAGTATAATTCATCAATGCATGGATCTGTGTTAGGGTTAGATTTTTTTTCCATTTCTTTTTTTTTTCAGTTGATTAAACCGCTGTTAGTAGTTAGGATGGGCCAAAACATCCACATAGTTCTGCAGTGGTAATGAGATAATTACTACTGTTCATTTTTAAACAAGAGAAATTTAGGATTCAAAACCTGCTGCGCTAGGTCAAAAATACAAAAAAAAAAGAAAGAAATGGATGTATTTCATTCAAACTTTCCAACCTAGGCCTCCTCTGAGGTTCAGCTGTGAACTGATCTGACTCCTACGCTAGTGGTTGCTTCCCGCTCTACTAAATTGTATTGAATGGAGACAGATTTGACTCCTGTACTGGCTCTGGTTCTTGCCGTTAACATTCTCTGAAAAACTCCACCAATCAATACCAAAACAATTGGAAAAAAGAAAAAATAGTGTAAATGGGTAGCATTCCTGCTGCACACTAACACACTCTAGTATAGCGTCTAAGCGTACGGACAAAGTCAAATGAGTGTGTTCATTCTTAGTTTATGGGGATTGGTTCAGTCTCTACCTAAAGGGTTTCTCATCAGTTGCACACCTGTTTTTTTCGTCCTCTTCGAACGAAGCCTGACGTAAACTGTGTTTCTTCATAGTTTACAAAGTCCTCACAGTTGTTCTTTGTAAACCGACGCTTGTTCCACAGAATAATCTTTAATAATGAATAATGATGCCTGAGCTCTGTTTTGTTTATTTGCTGTCCTGGAAACAGGATCTGGCTTATTTTGTGAGAAAGGCTGATAGGAGGCAGATATGAGTTTATAATGGTTGGCAGATGCACCGGCCCCTGCGCTGGGCTACACGGCAAGTGAGGTGTTTGTTTGTACAAGCTGATTTCTCAGACTAAACGGGTGTCGCGTCCTACCAGCTGCTTTGGATCAAAACAATCAGCCGGAGAATGCAAAAAAAAAAAAAGAAAAAAAAAACGGGGCCCCATCCACCTGGCTAAACACGATGGGACCTGGTCGTGAGAGGGAGTTGAACATCTCCGCTAATAAACGAGCCGTTTGCTGAGATGACACATCTGACACATTTGTTGTGTTGTCTCAGCTGGAGTACTGGATAGAGAGGTCATTGACTTTAGAAATAAGAAAAACTAAAAGAAAAAAATAAATCACTGACATGAGCTCCTGCTTTGTCTTCAGACCGAAGTGATGGGCACAATACACAACACTATATTTCGTTTTTAGTAGTGGTGAGGAGACGGGGGAGCCATCACCTCTTCTTGTTTTCCGTCTGTCTGTCTATTTGGATACACACATCAGGCAAAGTCGATGACAGCCGTCATCCCTCACAGATATTATCCCCTACTTTCCTGTAGGCATTTGGTTCACATTAAAGGTTGCTCTTATCGTGCTTGAGTGTGCGACGATATTTTTTCTGTCATGCACCGGCAACAGTGGTCAGACGCCATCAATTCCGCACCGTTGAGTCCAAAGCACAATCCGCCCTCCCAAAAAAACACTAAATCACGGTAGTTATTCAGGTAAACAACTGGCGAACGGCACCCAAGAGAACTGTTGACTTCGCTCGCAACGGCACAATGACAAAGAAAAACACAGGGAAATGTGCACGTTTAATGGCACGTCATATGTTAATTTTAACGACCGCTGCACAGGTGCTTTAAGAACTGGGGGGCTTTAAAAGAAAGAAAAACAATCTTAATGCTTTTAGGCGCTGAAACAAAATGGAAGCTCTGCGAGACGTTGAAGAGGGGAGAGTTTGGACAGAGGGTGGGAGGGGAAGTGAGGATGAGGAGTGGCAGAAGAAGAGTTTGAATGAGTTCTGTGTTCCAACAGGTTCTTGCTGAGCGAGGAAACCTGCTGGTCTCCGCGGTCAGCGGGATGCTGCCTCGGGGAATAGTGAGGAAATGTCCTCATTTTCTGTTTTTGGAAGCTCACCTCTGTGCGTGCCTGTGTGGTTTCAACTGCAGATTGAGTTTCATTGACAGAAAGTCTCTCTCACTTGTCTCCATTGACTATAAGTGCTTTTTAATTGCAAGAATCAAAAGATGAAATATCTCGTTTTTGTATTATTATTACCAGGTCTTACTTTGTTGTTTTAATGTCTTTTAGTTTAGTTTAATAGCGTTTTTTAACTGCTACAAATGGATGCCTTTAAAAGTTAGAATTCTAAAAGTTGAAATTCAGGGTTTGCCCGATATTAACTTTCGATGGTTATTATTTGCGATTCCGTCAAAACACCTAACCTCCAATATGAATCTATACCAATATCTGCAACCAAACTGATGAAAACACCCTTCTGTGTGTGCGATAATGGCAAAAATATATACATATGTTAGCTTATTTGTGCTTTTGGTATTGAAAGATAGGCAAACCAAAAATTGGACTTAACATGATTGGCATCTTAAACAATTTGGGAAAGTATTTCTAAGGGATTAGCAAACTAGTTTTGAGAAATAGCAGTAAAAACCAGAACGTTCCTGTAATGCAAGGAGTATGGAGTGACTAAGAAATACACGGGAATATTAGTTTGAAGGATTAAACTAAGGAGGTTAGAAAATCTTGACATAATTCGTTAGTTTTTCCACTTGTGTTTCCTCGACAGCTGGTGATCCATCTAGTAAATCCATTTCAAATTAGTGTGGAAAGAAAAAATCTAAATGAGCTGCATCTTAGTGATAGACAGAAGTTGAACCTTAACGTATCATGGCTGAGGATATAATTGTGCAGACACTAAATATGTAATTTAGACAAAAGAGAGTATCAATATGACGTAGTATTTATTAGGATTTTTTTTTCTGACTTTGACAGCACAGTAATAATACACATGCATCACACTGGAGCTTAAATTAGCTAATTTTTCTGTTTTTTTTTTTTTTTTACATTCCTTCCTGCACTTTAATTAAAGTCATTAACCTTTCTCACCTTATTGCTGTCATTTCCTAAGTATTTTCTTGCATTTGATATTCTTGATATTCATTGAATTCTGTCATTATAAGATACATTTTACTCTCACAATGTTTTTTTTAATCTCTTTACATTGCACGTAAACAACCGGCAGTGAGTAAATCGTCTGCTCAACGTTTTCCCACCGCCTTCCCAACAGCGGCCTGTCTGTCATCTGGCTCATGATGAACTTGCTGTGTCGGATAAAGAAATCCTTTAAAAGCCACACGGACGAAGTAGCTGCAGGCCACGCAGCTTTGCCGCGCTGTCTGCTTCTTTATCGGCCTCCTGTTACTGCTGCTGCCACTTCATAAATAAAGCCATTACCGCCTCCCTGTACACGGACACATATAAACACGCACACACACACACTGTAGGCAGGTACTCTGTTGTGTCGCTGGGGAGCATTAACCCTGACCAGCTTAGTTCAGAGGCAAGGGGCATTATGGGACATCTGGGAGCAGCTCCGGGAGGTAAATAGAATATCCGTCGGTATCTGTCCCGATCGGAGATAAAGCTGCCAAAATCTCAGTTGGATTTTGCTCTGACAGAGGAGTGTGTGAAGACGCATGGATGTGTACCTATCACACACACAAACACACACTGCATGCTTTCAACGCGTTGGAGATGGAAAATAAATAAATAAAACCCACATCCAGTGAGTGTCTGAGCTGATCCCAGAGCAGCTGAGGGTTTAATGCTGACACTAAAGAATGTGTTCATCTGTGAGTGAAGGGCCTCTGACTGCTGTCGGCCGCGCTGCTCTCTGTCTCCACAACGGACTGACTGACTGACTGACTGACTGACTGACAGGCTGAAATGTAGTGTGGTAGAGGATTTGACTGGGATCTCCACAGGATCTGCTGCCATTCCCACAAGACCGAGAGTCGAATTGACAAAATATTTCTCCAGATTTCAGGGTGGGCTCTGAATTTGGAGAACACTGTGTGGTCAGTGAATGAATCCAAGTCGGTCCTTTTAACTTGCAAGGCACACAGGGTCTGACTATTGGACGTAGGGAGGGCAGATGGGGAGCAGGAAGATGGAGCGTTCTTAAGAACTTAGCTAAATGACATGTAAACATAGAGGCTACATAAACATAAACGCTGTAGAAATGTATCAGCATTTTTTTTACGCCATATTATCCCTTTACGCCACACGCATTGTGTTTGGTCGAGAACTTAATTCTAATTAATGCATCCTTTTACAGTGCCAGTGGGCTATTTCTTATCGCTTTTTCTGTACTAAAAGTCGCACTTTTTATTTTTTCATCCTTTGGCTCAGTTTGTGATTCATGTCAACTTATAACTTACTTATATTGTGTATTGTGTACTAGTATGTGCTACTCCTGTACCACTAAAAAATGACATGTTCATCGTTTTCACACTGGCAGCCACTAGAGGGCACTCTAGTGGCTAATTTGGAGCGCTATGCATGTTTTTTTTTTTCTTCCTCGGTACATATGTTTTGGCTACTGCGACTTAATACTCCAGAAAATACAATAGTTGGAATTTAGTTCTGGGAAACAGAATTTCATCTGTTTAACATATTCCTGGTGAGAACATTCACAGCTCCCGACATGAATAACTGTTGATCCTGTTTTAGACCCTAGCTCAGACTGGCATCCAAAATAATACATCAAATAATATTGTTAGACGAAAGTTTCTGCTTCAGATGTACACTACTATCGTAAGAGACTGTTAAGCCAACGGTTTTAATAATATAGAACACTATAGAACCCCACAAGTTTAGAAAGTTTGGGCAAAAACTGGACGTCTAATCACAGGCGAACTGAATAAATCTGATGTTTTCTGAGCCAATACACCTCCATGCCACTCTCCGTGTTTTCACCTGTTCTTGGCTGACAACAGCAACTTAAATCCACTGTTTAGATTCCAATAGACCTCAAGTTCTTGGAGTTCACTCGAGGAACACGCTCAGAACTGGGCACCAAACAGATAGTGATTGGACAAATCAGAGGCAAAGGGAAAATAGAAGACAGAGGTTGTATTATTGGAGGGAAAAGACCAAGATGACAGGTACTGGGCGAGGTGGGCTGCCCGTGCCCCCGTACATCAGCCAAGATGAAACACAGGCTGCATTGACAGAGACCGGGTAAAAAATCTGATTTGGCTTTTCATAAAATCAATTTGGTTTGACACGGAGTAAGATCTAAATATTTATCTTTCTGTCGGTGCTGTTAGCTCACACAGCTCTGGAAGTACTTCTACAAGTCACTGATAATATTTATAGTTTATACATACGAGCTCGCAGCACATTCACAAGTGCTTTAGCTTTTCCTCCGTGACATTGCTTTTCACACAGCGCAGGCATGATTGAATTCTACTCGGAGCCTCGCCGTTTTCTCATCTACGTGGCTCAAAACCTCGCGTCAACCAAAAGGGCCCGGGCCGCGCGTACACATGTACACAACACCGTAAGCACGCTTGTGCGCACACGCACATATCACATTATGCGGCAACAGCCGCGGCCTCAAAGTGGATCATTATTTACTAAACAGGTTGCCTAACAAGAAAAGACTGATTCCCCTGCAGGCTCGTAGAAAAACGCTGAGAGCACGGCGGCGGAGCAATATCCATCATAATTGATGTGTTGCAAAGCAGATTACACACATTAGCGCACACTGTTCTAGCAATGACAGCTCCGACTGAACATGACAAATTCCATAATATGGAAAAAAGGCTTTTTTTTTCCCCACTCTATCTGGGTATTAAACGGGAAGGCGGCTAACAAAGACACATTTGCATTTTATATTTTTTTTTTATGGTGTGTGAATTTGGAGTCTCCTTCAGGGGCTCTCAGCTCTTCACGTCTACCTGGACGGTCCGTGAGAGCCACGTGGTTATTTACTGAACGCAACACAACAGATTAGCCCATTGAAGACGCTGCAGCCCATTCAAGGTGGCGAGGCATTAGTAGCGTCTAATCAGAGCAGGGCTGAATGCTGCAGGAATAAATAAGCTTTTGAAAGAAAGAACGAAAAAAAAGAAAAGAAAGAATGAAAGAAAAGAGAGAGAGAGAGAGCCAGAGAGCCATGAAAGGCGGGGGGTCTTGACTGGCTCACTCACTCCCTCCTCACTTCCTACTCACTCATTCTCCTCTCACTCTTTAATCAAGTCAACAGCATTACGGCAAATCTACTGTTGGAATGAGAAAGCTGCTTCACTGTAGTGTATGAAAAAAAAAAAGGTTATTTTTTTACTAAATATTACTATAAATAAAACATATATTTTGTGACATTATTATTTATATTTTTTTGTCCAGACACTAAATATGTCATATATTTTATTATTTTAGACCCATTAAATGATATTTTAGGCCTTAAGTTAAACATTTCTATTAGAAAATATGCAAAATCCAAATTATAACTCTCTTTAACCCTTTAACATTTTGCTCAATTGTTCAAAATATTGCATTGAGCTTAATTGAAAAAAAAGGAGATTGTTGTTATTGTTATTCTATATAAATAGGAATTCCAAAAATTAAATCTATTGCTTTTTTCTTAGCGTGAAATTTAAATTTTAAATTCATTTTATTATAGATTTAACATGTATTCAAAATGTATAATGTCGTAATATGTTTTTGAAAATTTTTGCGATTACTATTTGACAACTTACTGCTAAATCAAGCTCTCCTGTATTTTACATGCGAAATTCCAGCACACCTGAAGATACAGTAATTAGATAATAATAAAAAAAATAACAATGGCGATTTTCTAACTCAGTCGAAACAAATTCTCACTCGTTTTACCGCGTCAGTGACAAACTTCCAGAAGGTTCTTCGTCGTTTCTTTCTCCGTTTCTATTTATTTTAACTCTCGGCTCTAATCATGGAATTAGTTTTAATTGTAAAACCAAGGCCTGCGACGAGTGAGTGTGTGTTTTAACGTGAACGTGTGTGTTTATCTGTGACCGAGCTGCTCGGATGTCGTCAGCCACACACCCACTGCCTGACAACCCACTAATTAACACCCCATGTTAATCACTCTCACCCAGCCAATAAGCGGTGACATGCCATCATGCAGATCACTACATCCATCGTACGGCAGCTCGGCGGCTCAGCAGCACACCGGAGCCCGGGACCAGCCTCAGACTTTTCCCCTTCTTTTTCCCCCTCCTTCCTTCCGTCAGAGCTGCCTTGTTGAGACATCTCACTGAGTATTTTGACTCGTTTCCCAGTGTGAGGCTGAACTGTTTTAACTGTATACCTGCGCACACGTCGGTATTTACCGTAACTGTCATTCAACGCAGTGACGACGACGTCGCCGTCCGCTTGGGGGAACCATCTTGAAAAAAAAAAATTAAAAATCTATACGTTTCCTTCGATACGACTTTTTCCTAGAGATACATTTCCGTTTCCGACAATACGAAGCGAATCGTATCCATTTTCTCAGAACTACTACTTTACCTGTAGTGTAGTTACTCCTTACAGTATCTGCTGACTAAATATCTGCCCAGTAAATCTGCCGCTCTTGCTAAAATAATGACTTTGATTTAAGTTGAGCAGATTTGCTTAAGCTACTAGGTAATAACTGAAGTTAATCATTTAATTTTAACTCATTTGCATTACCTGAATTAATATTTCCCGGTTGTCTTCTGTCTATTGTAGAGCCTGTGTCTTCTTCTCAACTCAAATCTTGTTCTGCCGGGGGAAGCGGGAAAGCACCTGAACTCCGTTACAACACTGACCTCTAGTGTCAGCGCGGCTGGATTCAGGCATCTGCTGCCGCTGCTGCTGCTGTTGCAGTGTGACATTTCAGCAGCCTCATTGGTAGTCCTATCTAAAAGGTAATGAATCCGCTTTGGACAAACTGCCCGGTTTGAAGCTTTACCCTCCGAGCGCCTGGAGCAGGGATTGCACAGGATAGGGCAGAGGTAGATTAGGAGTCAGTGTAATGAGAGGCAAAGCATCTCTTTAGCTCCCCCTTTGTCTTTGCCTCCGTCCACTAAAGCCTGGAAGGAGAAGGAGAGTTACTCCTCTGGCCAGTGGCGGTCACGCGGGCATTGACTTGATTTTTCATCATCCTCTCCTCCTGTCTTTTTTTTTTTTTAAACTAACTTCCTTGTGTCTTTTTTTTTTCCTTCCACTTTTCCCAGCTGCGGCTGCAAACACTCGCTCCCTCGTCGACTCGGGGCCAAAGTGGCCCCGTGTCCTCGACACGAGATCTTGTCAGATCTTGTGAAATATGGAGAAAAAAAAAAACACCAATATTCGCTCAGTCTCGCAGGGCTGCAGCCCACATGTAATAGGCATAATAGGGTCAGGCCTGCATTTAATAAACAATTACCCATCTATAATAGATGAGTCCGGCTCCAAAGACCCAGTGCCGGGCCTCGGTCGAGAGGGAGAGCAGGAGAGACGGAGGGGAGGTGAATGAATAATGCAGACGAGGATACCCGTCAGAGCACCAAAACGCTGGGGCCCACGCCGTGCCAATTATCTTCCCCTGCTAATGATGATCATCTCTATGCCCTCCATGCCTCCCCCCCAGGTGCCCTCCTCACCCCTGGCCTGCTCCCTTAATGCCAAGATCTGATGTTTACCCAGGCTGCGCCACCTGCTGCCTAACTCGACTAAACAAACAATTGTTATCAGTCATCACAGATATCATATATACCCTGTGCATGTATATAAATGTGTGTGTGTATATTTCTGGAGAAGTGGCATTTAGTATTTTAGCTTTAGTTTCGTGCGAAAATTGCCAAATGCATCAGAAATTTCCCACTGAGACGTACTGTATATCTGGACTGCAGGCCGGCCAGATGAAAATGTTGATGTCTAAAGTTCCACTTTATTTTTTTTTTTCAAAGTTCCATTATAGCCAATGTAAAAAAATGAATAAGTCTCCCCAACTGCAATACACCTTTGTTCCCCCAGGGTCAAAATTGGATTTTGACAGATGGAGTTTTAGTGACGTATATAACATAACTTGTTAAGCATCACAATTCTTTAGTCCAACCTAATTCCCTCTTACTTAACTTTAAGGTCAACAGACTTTGTTATTTCATTAAAGACAAATCCTTTGATCCATTTTGATAGATGCATTTTTAGTGACTTATATAACATAAATTGTTGAGCATCACAATTCTTTAGTCCAACCTAAGTCCTTCTTACTCAAATTTAAGGTCAACAGACTTTGGTATTTCATCAAAGACAAATCCTTTGATCCTTTGATCTGGTATAGCATATATAACCCCAAACATGTTACCAGATAACTGACAAATAGAGGAACATCCATCCACCCAAGTATCCATACTCTACCACCTGCTTATCCATTACCACCATACCTTCCTGTGGATGGTGAACCCACTAGACCCACTGCCGTAACCGAGATTCGAACCTGCCCAGGAGGTGAACCCTAGAGTCTCACCGGAAAACTCTTAGCATTTCACCATTAAGACCATGATAACCAGGCAACGTTTACTCAAAGAACACTCAAAGAATAAAAACGTATTTAGTCTCTGTTCCACAGGGGGCAGTATAACTTGTTATTTAAAATAATGGGCAGATGAGCAATTATAATCCAGTGAAATGCTATGTTTGTTATTGTTTACTGTTTATTATTTCATATTTGTATATACTTTTTGCATGTTATATATACTGTATGTGTGTGTACTTACAAGGGGCAACCACTCCTTTGATCCCCCCTTAGGATCAGAGGCGGATCAAAGGCAGTGGCCTGAGGTGCTGAAGGTGACTGACAGTGAAGTAGACGCGGCCCTGTTAGACCACTTCTATATGTTTCTGTGGGAAAAATACACAGCCACTGTGCCTCCCCCAGGGCCGAGTCAGTGGTTATAATGGGATCAGAGCCATGACCCTCCCAGGACACCGTACCAATATTGGATATTCTATTAGTTTCTTCCGCACTGAAAGGCAGTTCTGGGCAGTTCTCAGCTTCTTCCCCTCCAACTCGGAATCACATTTTGTTTTACTTTCATGTGAGTCAACGGCATCTGATCACATTAAAGTTTTTCCAGAACAGAGTTCCGTCGGAACGGCAAGCGGCGCTGCTTATTTGCTAATCCCTCTAATATATAAATCCATACGCGACAGTGACGGCTGCGGTGTTGGCTATCTCCTAATCATATCTAATGTTCTCAGTGTATGCAAGGATACTGTAAGATATTAACATATGCACGGAGAAAGGCGGCCCCATAATTGTTCCTTTTCACTGTTTAATCCCAGCACTGGAAGATACAGCGGAGATCACATTAACATTTACATTTGTGAATCCTCCACCTCCTTAACAGCAGCTCCTGCTCCTCAGCATCTCATCTGCCTTTACATAATATCAGGCTGCATTAATGCAGCATATGGAGCTCCAGTGTGCCTGTGTAGATTTTCATTTTCTTAATGATGTGCTTTCATTTTTTATATATATATATATATTTTTTTTTTTTTTTCTCCTCCACTATCCGCCTGTCCTTCCCTTCACCTCCAGCCCACAACCCACGGTGATTTAAAACACATACAACCCAACTGCCGTTTTACTGCGGAATAACACAAAGCGCGGGCTGGGACACCTTTGGTCGCCCTGGCTCCATCTGTTGAACATCTGGAAGTGGTGCGCCGCACCAATAATTGGAAGTCAATTTGTTTGAAGTTATGTATTTGGCATCTGGTCCGATTCATAAAATCCCTGGAAATCGCATTAATTTTATGGCATCTTGAGAAGGCCCGGGACGTCTCCCTCTCTCCCTCTCTCTTTCCTTTTCCCCTGGTCTCTCTCTCCCCCTCTCTTCTGCTCTGTCGTTAATGCACGTGAGGCCTCGTTTCTCCAGTGATGTGGGAGTTTTTTTCTCCGGCGCTGGTCAGGGTGTGGTCCGTAATAAGAACAGCATGAAGGCCGGTGCCCCAAAGAATCAGGGGGATGAATTACAGCGGTGCAGCAGAGCGACAGCACCGATTGCTTGAGTTGCTGATCATTAAAAGATTTCCCCCAATGTTTTGGCTGAAAGTTTAAGATAATTTCCCCACCCAAACCTTGTGCAAACCTCCATGCGTACGTTCTTGTGGGTACCGCGTACTGTCACAGATACTTCTGTTGGTTGGGGTTTCAATAAATATGCAATGAAGTGGAAAGAAAAGTGTACTATAGGTGGTACAGCTGTGTGGATGAGAGTTCAACCCAAACCACAGGAAGGACAGCGAGTAGGAAAAATGCTTAAAGCTGCTCTTATTTTCTCCTCATTAGGCGATGGACTACTTCAAGGCAAACGGAAACAAATATTTCTGCAGTGAGGAAATGTCTTCAAACTGAGGCTGAAGTCACATTAGATCAGTGCTTCTCAATTATTTTCTCTTACGCCCCCCTCAGCAAGAAGAAAACAATTTGCGCCAATATCCGATATTGTCCAAATGCCTAATTTCTGATTCCGATATAAGCTGATAAAGGCCTGGTAATATTCATTTATCTGTTCAAACCACTGTGTATGAGATTCATTAAATAAGCTTCAATGCTGCCATCTAGTGACCTTCTCTTGAATGTACAGCCATTTATCCTCCGGCCACACATCATTTGGCAAAACCTAAGCATTGCGTTATCGTTTTGTCTTCATCAGGGAAAAAAAAAAACAATTATTTTTACAGATATTACATAATACAAACATTGTTGACTTCCTTAAATAAACCACTAGTTTCAGAGCCGTTTCACAGTATCAGATCCCAGTTATACCTTAAACTCCGATCTACATTTCTGATTACTAAAACGTAAACTCACCCAGGGCTGTTAAATGAGCAACATTAGCATGTTAGCAATAAAGGTATGTTATAGAAAGTCCTGCTTTTGTCTTCATTACTGATATTACACCTCTAAACCACCGACATTTTTAACCTCCTCAAATAAACTACTTGGTCCAGATTATTGGGTCGCTGGATGATCTTGTATTTTCGATTACCAGTGTGTGTATTTCTATCGACTATCGCCCAGAAATCCATGTCACAACAGGTAATGTTGCATTCTTAATCTTTCACATTTTACCGTGACTTTCTCTTGAGATTGTTTGTTATTTTCACCCATAGGGGCCACAGTAAATAAGCAACATAACATTTTCTTAAAATTTGGCACCTATTAGCATTGAGGTGATTACGAAATACAACATATTTTACAATTACTCAAATTTTCTTAATGAAACCACCTGTGTCAGCGTATCTAGGTGCTGTACTGGCTCGTATTTCTGATACAGTACCACAGGTAAAAAGCTATTGGACCTGAAATCAATCAATTCCAGAAGTATTATTATTATCGAAGTATTTCTTTGCCCAGGCGTAAAACTCACTCAAAGTCGTGTTTCCGCTATGTTGTTAAAATGAGCGACACAAGGCAAATATTCCTAAAATGGAACAAATCCTGCTCCTGTCTTCATCCCTGATAATAAATTACTGACATTTTTGACCTACTTAAAAAATCCACCCCGGTTTCGAAGCAGATCGGGAGTATCGGGACACTGGATCAGCTGCTGTTTTAGCTTGGGATCGGTGCCGTTATACAGGCGTAGGGGGATCCCTGAAGTTTTACCTTTAACTCTGACCTCCAACTCAGATCGTTTGTTATTTTACCCCTGGAGGTATAACTCACCCGGGGCCCGGTTTGCCACATTTTCAGATGGCGGGCAGACTGATTGAGAAGCAGCATGGTGTTGTTTGTCACAGCGCTCTGAGTCATGGCTGAAAATAGATATGACACCTGATGTTTGGTGCCTCACTGCCGCCTGTCATATTGTTATTCCCACTCAAATTTCACCTAATTTGTGCACAAGTCTTGTCACAGTCCAGATTCTGATGAGGGCTTTTAGGTGGTTATTTTTTCCCCCTTCTGTTTCTCCACTGTGTGTGTGTGTGTTTGTGTGTGTGTGTGTGTGAGGCGACGACTTGCAGTCAGGTACACACTGTACACCCGACTGTGCATCCCTGTGTGTGTGTGTGTGTTTGCACATTTGATTAGGCTTGTTTGTGTGCACAAGTGAGTGTTGCCTACTGCGAACGGTTGTTTTTTCCTCCTCTTCTTCTTCTTCTGCTCCACTCTGCTCCAAAGTGAGTCACCTCAGCTGAAGGTGATTAAGTTTTGCCAATGGCAGGCTCGACAGGTGAGCGCATTGTAGCACGCTGGCAGCTGTGGCATGTGCACAGGTGACAGCTTCTCCGGCACAGTGCCGGTGTCAGTGTTGTGGGTGGCAGGAGGTCTGACAACGTTGTTTTGGTGACAGAACGACTCTGCTGTGAGGTTCACGACATCACTTGCCTGCTTTAGATTTGTCAGTTTATGCTGCAAAGTGTACAGGGAGTGCCGTGGACTTTAGCATATCCTGCCAAGACACAATCCCATACGTGAAGCTACGGTTTACTTTTATAAAACAGCGGACAAAAACAATATAATTTTAGAGCCCTGCTTAATAATAATCCAGCACAAGTGCTTCTTTGTTGTAGCACCAACCTGCACTGAGTTCCTTTTTTTTTTAATAACTCTGCAGCGTGTGGATGTAAGGACGAAATGCGATCCATTGCTGCCACCTGCTGGTAGAAATATGACACGGCAGTAGCTTTTTTTTTAAATATTGAGAAGCGAGGTCATATCAAGAAGAGATGGCCAAGCAAAATTATAATGCGACTAAAGTTTCAAGGCTGCAGTATTTGTAACTGCTGCTTTACAAGTAGCTACAGTAGTTTGATTCATCAGTAGAAAAAAAAGATGAACTATAAAATATGAAACAAAGAAAAGAAAAAAAATTGTTTTGTTCATCAATACGTTTACAAAATCAAACAAAATACATGGCAAGTTGTGTTGAAACACTAATTTTACCTAGAAAGTAACCGAAACGCTGAATGTGTACTTTTATAAGACTTTTATAAGGTTCATATTAAAACAAAACAAAAAAAATTCCAAGAGAAAATATCCTCCTTAAAAACAAAAGTTATTTTCAAAATTATACATCTATATATATAAATATTTATTATATATATATGATTACTTAATTGCTGTGAAGTATATGAATTTTAATTTAGTAAGCAACATATTTGTGTCAGTACTGTTATCCCGAATTGTAAAATCAATAAAATTACCTATAATAAAAAAAAATGCCAAAAATATAAAATATTGCCTATGAACTCACTTTGTCACAAGATGTTTTTTTTTACAACAATTCTATAAATTCTCTCTCAAGGGCAGCATCTCCACAATTGTCACCCAAATCACACTGCACCATACTGTAGGTGGTAAGCCCACTGGAAGTTATGTGGGTCTGGACGGTGCTGGGCTCAGAACTTAGTGTTAACCCGGCAGCTGGTGGATTTAGACCCGAAACCTCGTGCACCCAAGTCTGCGCTAAGCGCTAGGCCACCACTGTTACCAACATCTGTGAGACTAGTTTTGTTTCCCCTAATTCTAACTCTAGCGTACATCATTTTCTTGCTGAGCAAATGTATTTACATCACAAATTAATACTATAGCTGTAACAAATTTTTTCAAGTTTTACTTCAAAAAAAAACATTCCAGCACCAAGACAGAGTTATGAAGGTGATAGTTATTGTGACAGACGCATCTCAGACCTCAACTTTTCTTACTGCTTCTCATGTTTGGAGTAGATGTTCCATCAGAAAATTCAAAATCCAATTTGTGGTTTGGTTCTTGGAGAAATAAATAGATTTCTGTTAATTTACTCATATTCTTAGAGACTTCTTGAGATGATAACAGTTTGTGTCTTTGAAACTTCTCTCAGTCAAACCTTCCTCTCTGCTCGGCCTTAATTACCCACTGAACATCACTTGAGTTGAATAGATTTACTGTGCATTGATCGTCTGCTTTAGCCTTATTTACAGTGCAGCGCAACCTGTGGGAAGATGCGGTGGAAGAAAGATTAGATTCCACTCCTTCTAAGGCTCAGCAGCTCAGGGTTTTGATGAAAATCTACCATCCAACTCTTGACAACATTTGTGTTTTATCTATAGACGAACTATTGACGGAATTAATGTTACATATAAAAATCATGAAAAGACTGGATTCTTCCGAATTAGACTAAGTCTGTAAAACCTGTAGCAATAAACCCACAACATTCTGGTTTTCTCTGCTGCACATGCACTCAATTCCCCATAGGTGGTGTATTTTCTTGTATTTATCATCAATTCGGGAAAACCTAGGACAGGCAGTGTAAAAGCGGTTTGTGCTCTTGCCTAACAATAAGAAAGTTAGCAGTTTGATTCCAGGTTGAAACTGGATTGGATTGGATTGGATTTTCTTCCAGTTTGTCGTATCAGATTCTTAATGTGGGCAAACATTTTTTGGCTTAGCCTAAAGTTGTCATATTTGATTTCTGCTGCCATTTAGTGGCATCAACAGGAATAACAGTCGATAGGAGAATTAACCACTGCGTTTACCAGACCTTGTCCACCACTGGTGGACTGTTAATGTCTTGACTATGAGTTGCTCCAGAGTATAAGGTGCACCACTTGGCTAGAGTGCCCTCCGGTGGCTCTATTTAATCGCATCTCAGTCCCACCTCACTATACAGTCATGGAAAAAAATGATTAGACCACTCTGCTGTTTTCTTCAATTCCTTGTTCATCTTAATGCCTTTTTTCCACTAAAGGTTTATCACCTGGTGGAAACAATGAACACAAAACCATGCAATGACTAAAAGCACTGTATTTGTCAGTACAATGTTATTGCTAGTGATGTAGGAACGGAAGTGATTTTTGTCACTGTCAATAAAACCATGCAAAATGGCCAGAAATCAGCTCTGAAATTAAACTNGAGCCTTTTTTGTTGTTATTATATTTGTCCAGATTAATGTAGATTAAGTGGAAGCAGACTTTTAAATGGACAAGAAATTAAAGAAAGAGTGGTCTAATCATTTTTTTTGTCCATGACTGTAAGTTGCAAGGATGATAAAAAGGTGACTTATACTCTGAAAATAACTTTTTCTCTGTCTGTCTCTCCCTGTATGGCTAAAATTTTTATAACTGTTCTAATATGAAGTAAATTTTGTCTTTTGGGGTTATTTTACTTCATCATCAAGTTAATAAGGTGTTTTGTGAAGTCTGGCGTCAGTTATTGTGCGTCAATGATTGTGCGTCAATGATTGTTAACTCCAGCTGCATTTAAAGGGCCAGACTCGTCCACCTCAGCCCCAAAGAAACTGTCTTTGTTCTTGACCAGCAGCACTCACAGAAGACCTTTTATTCTTCACCATTATTCATCTTCAAGGACTCATCAGCTCACAGTGGACTCATCAGAATTAATACTCCTGCTCTACTTGTCTTTATTATTCAATTCCCGGCCTCGTCCCCCTCCTTTTTGGCCACTCGTTGCCAATCAGCCACCTTGTAAACTGGTCCTTCACCTTCCACTGCAAAAGTTTTCACCCTTTGTTTAAGCTTTCCGGACGTTTTGTCCTCTGTAGATCATTTTAATCAGATCATCACGGCTAACGGCATCCTTAAGTGATGGGCATCTTTTAAATGTACTTTTATAGTTCCGGGCTTCACTGATGGGAATTTATGAAGCATATAGAATCTCTCCTGTAGCTATAGGAGTGGGACAGTTAATGTAAGTGTTTTGCATGAGTTATGTGAAAATGAGGGAGAAGATGATGAGAGATTATCTTCGTGTTAACCTCCACTTTCCTTTCTTTTACTTTAATTTAATAGTTATATCTTAATCATCTCAAGTTTAATTTTTACAAACAAAAAAAACACCTTGATTCTCTTGCCGAAAAACACAATTACAACTTTCAAAAGTAAATTCGAGATTACCTGAACCCATCTGTCAGTCAGACTGCACCCATAAATAGAATTTTTAAAAATCGGACCTTAACGTGATTTTTTTTTATTCATGTTGAACCTATTCCTTAAATTTTAACGCATTTCTTTTTGAAAAACTTGCAGAGATTCTCTCCCATCCTTGAAATTAATCGTCGACACAGTGACCAAGCAGGTAGCTAGAAAATGTGAGCCCAACCATGAATCATGAACCCATCAGTTGCTCGGGCTGCACACCTG
>JAFBJS010000760.1:110608-145103 GCA_016785265.1 Paraplagusia blochii
TCATCCATCTTTTCCTTTCTGCTTGTCCCTTTTGTTTAGTGGTTGCCACAGCGAGTCAACAATTTCCTGCTCCCCCTGTCCTTTGTATCCTCAACTCTAACTCTAACTAACTCCATGTCCTCTCTCACTGCATCCATAAATCTCCTCTTTGTCTCCTATCTGGTAGCTCTATCTCTGGGATTCTGTCCCTCCTCTGAACATGTCCAAACCATATTCCTTAATCAATCGCCCTTCTCTTATTCTTTGTCTTCGACCAACAGGAGTCCAATTTCCAACAGTACCCTGTAGGTTAACAGCACCTGGGCCCCGACCGATCTGTTATGGAAATCATTTTGTTGTCTCGTGTCTGTGATTTGGCCAAAGTTTTAGGCCGGGTGCCCTTCCTGACACAACACTCACCATTTATTCGAGCTTGGGAGTTTGTGCCCCCTAGTGGCTGGTTATATTAAATACATTTGTTAAAGTTTTCTTGGGTCGTATCTTGTCATTAATTGGTAATGGTGGTTCCTGAAGACAGACCAGCTGAAAGCAACTGACCTTCTCTTCTCATTTCTATTCAAAAAAATCCAACTTCTCTTCTGAACAAGTCCAAACCATGACCCTTCTGCATTATTATCCTTGTCTCCAGATCTACTGTACTGGACCATTGTTGTGTTTCCCATGTGAAACTCAGTTTGTTGCTGAGACCAAAACCTCAACCTTCTCTCTGATTTCCTTTACGACACGACATGAGTCAAATTCAAGAATATAAGAAGAGGTTTATTATATTTTTCCCACCCCTTGTAAGAATACAAAAGTTAACATGTTAGACATCTATTCGTGTATACTCTGTACATATGCATTTTTGAATACATGGACTAAACTGAAATGGAGAAATACTTCAAAGATAGGAGGTCATATTAGGCACCCTGGTGAGTAAGTCAGTTATAATAAGGCACATAACACGAAATCATTCCCGACAGTTGCTGCCTTTTTGGTGAAGACGTCACATTACCTTGGCAGATACTGACTCTTTTGTTTTTTTGCTGGTTTGCAGAGATTTCTTTTTCTTTGCATAATAATGAAGTACAGTTTTATAGAGTTCCATTTACATTATGTACAAAAGACGGCTGATAAATGTCTCCCTTTTTAATGACTCAGTTTCTGCTTTACACGGGAGGCAGAGACACTCGTTCGGTGGCAGCGCGGCACTTGTTTCTCGGAAAGTTCTGCCGAACGCAAACTCTTTGTCCGAAGTTTCGACACGTACAAAACTGTTCGCACACAGATAGCCCTTTGAGGCCACCTCAGTGATGGTCGTCATGACTTGCAGCTTGGTTTTAATTGTCACTGTCGCACGCCACGTGGCTCCAGTCACTCTTTTAAATGCTTTGCGTTTGCCCTTTAATACTGGAAATGACAAGAAAAATAAAACTCAATTATAGGTCATCGCCACCGGTGGAACTAAAGCTGCTCCTGCGGCTGCTGTCCTTGGACACGGCTCCAGGAGAACCGGCCGACAGGAGGGGATCGGCACCAAATGGTGAGAGAGCTTCATCGATCAGGATCTCCTCCAGCCGTTGCTCATCTTTTAGTGTAGCGCTGAAGAAGTCCGTGAAGTGGGACAGCGGGTCAGAGAAGGTTGTGCACCCATCGGTGCCGGTGATGTGATCCTGTGGCCCCCCGGCAGCTGGGATGGAGGGCACCCCGGCGACTGCCGCTATCCTCTGAAGGTAGTCGCTGTTGGGCTCCTCCGGGTAGAGTGGAGGCTGCTGGGCCTGTGGAGGTGATTGTTGCTGCTGCTGATGCTGTTGTTTCAGGAGGTGGGATGTCAAATCGACTGTACCCTGGGATGTTGTCATGTTTGGGAGGCCATGTGCTCGCGCCTGAATCTCAAGCTCCTGGTAAACAAAGGAAAACATGCGATTAATTATTTTGGAATGATGGAAAAATCCCAAAAATCCAGGATTGTTTTCCAGACCTTGAATCTGCTCTGAGGTCAG
Organism: Paraplagusia blochii; assembly: GCA_016785265.1. NCBI lineage: Eukaryota > Metazoa > Chordata > Actinopteri > Pleuronectiformes > Cynoglossidae > Paraplagusia > Paraplagusia blochii. Next base: position 112,591 of record JAFBJS010000760.1, read on the forward strand.
TTTCATAACACAGATCTATCAAGACTCATCATCAACAGCAACAAATTCATCGTTTTGGAATCTCCCAGCACTCCCAGATTCCTGTGGTTTTCCTGTTGCTCAAGTGACCTCTAATAAACCCTAATCAACTAATCAGGGCCTATATGTGCTGATCACTTCCATGTACTGTATGAATCAGAGTGAATGCCTCCCATCACTGCCTCCCATCACTCAACTCCTCGCCTCAGCATTTAGAAAATTATCCCATTGTCTTTCTTCATCAGGTAATTACACTGAGGGATGAGAATGGAGCGAACTGACCTGATGTAAACAAGAGCGATAGAAGAAGGGAGCGGGCTTCTCAAAAATGTGTTAAGAAAAATTTAAGTAATTCTTTATGGTATTGTTGTGTCATTTTTTAGTGCGAAAGCATCATTCACAGACCTTGATAGCGCCCCCGTGTGGCCTTATGCAACCACGACTTCAAGGAACCATAGTCTATGCTAGAGTCCAAACATTTCTTGCATTAACAATCGAGTGATGTATACGAGAAATGAAATGAAATATTCTGAATAAAAATGCGCAAGAATAAATTTTTATAAAAATTTGGCGCAGTTGATGTCTGACGCCATTGTTGGTGGCCTAGTGATAAAGGAAGCGGACTTGGGTCCACAAGGCCCCTGGTCCAAATCCCCGTACCACCAAGTTACCTGGTGCCCCCACACTGCACCCCTCAAACTAGTGTTTGGCAACCAAACTTGACTTGACTAGTGAGTCGTATTTGGACCATGAGCAAAAATTTGTTCAAGTCTCAAATGTATCTAGGTATCAAAAAGGTTTCTATCTATCGTTGATCATTTCTGTAACCGGTTTCACTCCTCAGCCCTCGGTGGGAACTCCAAATCACAACTCAACGCAGTCCTGTCCTCACCTGGATCCTCAGCAGCAGCCGTCTGTTGGCTTGTTCCAGCTTCTTCTGTCGGTTCTCCAGCTCCCGGGCGTGCTGCTGCTCCTTCTGCAGCCAGCGGATGTACTCCACCGAGGCCTTCAGGATGGTGCCTTTGTTCCAGCGCATGTCTCTGCAAAGAGGAGAGAGCGTTAAAGGTAATCCCTGAGGTCGGCAGAATATCCTTCACGTTAAAAAGAAAAAAAAAAAAAAAGGTTTTTAACATAGCTTCTCTTTATGATATGAATAGGAAATGGTCATTTACAATAGGCAATTATTCATCCTTGGACATTACATGGGGAAACTGAATGGGATTTTTAATAGAATAGTTTAGTGGGTGTGCGGAAAGTCCATTCTCAAACCTCCTTGTTCAGTAAAATTAATCCTGGGTAAAAAAAAAAAAGAGGAAAGAAAGAAAGAAGGGGGAAATGGAGCATTGGACTTAAGGTGCTTGAGTGCAAGTTATTTCTTTGCAGATCTTATTGCTTTTTTTTTTAAAAAAAAAAGTAGAAGTGTAGTAAAATTGCCCTTTTACTCCCACCTTTTGCACAAAAGTCAGACACAGGTGCGATCGGCAGCTAATAATCTCTTTTATCCCACGTTAATGGCAAAGTGACAGCGTTAACCTTCCATTAAAAAAGTTCTGCTAAGTTAGATGGCCGATGGATTCCAGATCACCTTCATTTCCCCCCTCATTCACTTCTAATTTGACTTTTTGCTCTAAATCAAACGTGCCTGGGCAACTTCTACGTTGGACCCCTTGCAACGCTAGCAGCGCCCGAAGGCGACCTGCAGTGACCCGGTATGATGAAGTACAACGAACTGAGCTTAGAGTAAAGTGGAAACTCCAGTAATTTTTTTTTTTTAATCAGTGCGGAGAAATTGCAGAGTCCAAGGAAAAAGGGAATTAATACATTTGGTTGATGAGATTTAAGAGGAGAAAACAGCTGAGTTCAACTTACGGGTCGTTGGACTTTGGGATGAGGGTTCCCAACTCTTTAATCCTGTAGTTGATGTTGTATCTTCGCCTTCTTTCGACTAAACAAAAGAAAATAGAAGAACATTCATTTAATTATGCTGAAGTAAGACATGAAACCAATCTACCAAATATCTTGGAGGTATTAAAAGTTAATCCGTTCTAACATGTTCATCATTGGTTCCTTAAAATATATTTTTTACAGCGCCCAAACACAATAATTCCCCTTGCTGAGCTGCCATGCAATGGCTCTGGTCCCCCCTTTGGCGTTCCCATTGTGGGAACCCTTGACTTGACTTGTTTGCACTTATTTTTTTGAGGTCAACTATTTATCAGAAACGTATGTTATATATAGCCTTATGTAAAGCACAGTGGACTTTTTGAGGACTCTGAATGTCCAAACGCAGAAACATCAATGGCACAAAGGGAACAAGTGCACACATTATTTTGGTCGTCCCACAAAAACAAAAAAAATGACCATGAACGAGATAAAAAACCAATCTGAGCCCTGGAGGCTGGCAGTTACTTATGGTCGGATCATAAACAGCCAGAGAGTAGAGTTGAAAGGCTGGGACAGACACTCACTCAAGTTATGGTTGTCTTTCTTCTGCCTCTCTTTGGCCATTACCCTCGTGTCATGTTCTGTGGAGAAGAAAATAAATCACGTCAGGGGAACGAAGTGATTAGAAACGCACACTAATTTAGAAACTGAAAGACAACGAAGACAGAAAAAAAACACACACACACAAAAAAGGCCAGTCAGCAGACACACACACACTCCGTCGGTTGTTTTGAGACAGTTCAGCGCCGGGGTCAGTCTGAGAGAGGAGCTTCTGTCCTCCAGTCCAGACCCCCAGACACAAGTCTGACCTCGTTGCATACACACACACACACCCACACACACAAACACGCGATGTCTGACTCTCATTATATATTTTTCCTTCTAAATGGCCAGTGCTTTTTATACCCCTCGCTGTGTAATTAACAGATCTCTGTGAATTCACTTCATCGTCCAGAATGTCAGCGCGTCCATATTTCTATTTCGCATTCTTCCAAATTACATAATTGGGGACCTGAGATTGGATTTCCCAATTTGTCCCTGTTGATTCAATCAAGGACAATTTAGAACGTCTAACAGTCCATTGTCCTCACGGCCCACGCTCTGAATCGGCCCACAAATGGCTTATTTGCTGGAGGAGATCGGAGGGTTCTTCAGGCATCCTTTCGATTTCCTAAATCAATTACAGCGACTCCGCTTGATGCATGACATTAATAAAAAACGTCTTAAAGGACCTTCTGTTTTTCCACCGTGACCAAAAGTCCACACATTTCTGCAGCCTCTCAACGGAAACGATGACAAGCGAAGCAGTGTTTGGTAAACTCCACGCACAAATAACCCTAAATATTTGCCTGACACGTGTAATTTGACTTGGATTCTCATGGAGGCGCACACGCACCCACACTAGATGCGTCTATTTATAGCCAACACAGGTACGCTCTGTTCTGTAACTTGAGGCCTAACAATTTGTCCCTGTCCAGTTAAGACATCGCAATTTTCTTTAGCAATACAAATGCCTCTGTCCCTGAAGTTCTATTTTCCTCTAAATAGGATTATTTAACAAATGGGATATTACATCTTCTGAAGGAGTTCCCAGTCTTTAAGGCGTAAATCGTGGTAGGACGGGGGCCTACAGATGGCCTGGTCCTGTTTTTTTATTTATAACCTACTCTGGTGTCTAATGTTATATTTGTTAGTTGTTTAATCTCTGCTAACGGTATGAGTTCATACCTGTGTATTCCCTTTTAACAGTGAGCTTTGTAGGGTTAGATGTGGGACTCATTCCACCATTAGGGGCGTTCATACCTTGTTCACCCCCATAGATGTCCAGCATGCTGCTACTGAGGGACACCTGCAGAGAGGAGAGGAGAGGAGGGACAGAGGGGGAGGCGGGAAGGGTTATTCACAGGTAAGGCACATTTACATTTCACACACTTCGCAGCACATATGAAAAGATTTGCCCTTTCACACTTTTGACAAAAGCCGCAACACAGACAGTTGTTTAGAGCTGCTGTGTGTCTTTGTTTAGCCTTTGTATCAAAAATGTCAAGGAGCTGGTTGGAGCGATCAGCTCCTGGCGGAGATGATTACACGCCCCGGGGACTCCCCTCTACAGGACCTGGCAGGGAGCTGTCGTAACTACAAGTCTGCCACAGCAGGACAAGGTAAACCCGGGGCATTAGTCGTGAATCACTGCTGTCGTCAGAACCTCGGCTTCACTTTGATCAGAGTCTGTCAACAACTGGTTGCCTTGTCAAGGACAATAAGACCCTCCTAGAAACGTATATAAGAGGATTTACAGGCATCATGGTCAAGGTTGAGGGGCTTCCCTTAAGGCAATTGGACGTGAATGTTCTTTGGGGAGTGTTTCACCTCTCATCCAAAACAGTCCAACGAGAAGACTCTTGGATGGTAGGTCCAACCTCCCGGTTCTGGTGCCTCAAGGAACTCTTTCAACCTTGACCTGGATGACTGGGAATCTTCATAGATATGTAACTAGGACTTTCTTGTGGTCTTTGACTGTTGGGATGCACTTTTTTACAAGACCTTGACCTCAAACCCCAGTGTTCAACCTCAGGTACTGGTTTGATCTGGCATCAAATCTTGTTTCTTCACCTTTTTTCAACCTCCCACTCAATCGAGTCTCTGAGACGACAAAACGTGCCTTGTTCTGAAAATAGCATGCGTTTAGATAAAGAAAGGCTAGTTAGGTCAACTGCTCAGACAGAGGCAGGACTGTTTTCCTGGGCGCATCTTTTCATCTGGAAGAGAACGCATCAGTTCTGCGATAATGACAGCTTTTCATGGACGCGGGCGGGGGAGCGCGGGGACGTGGGAGGGTTGTCAACATATAGTCTCTCTCACACATGTGCGTCTAATGCACAAGCGAGTATTTATGGGAAAATGCCGCAGAAGACACCACTGACTCAAAGATGCTCAAATCCAATTTCGTCCGTGACGTGTGTGTCAAATCTAACTACTACAGCAGTGAATCTGATCGGACCGCCTGTCAGGAGATGGAAGGGACAGAGGACGCGAGGAAACAAAGCACAGAGGAAACTGCAGACGTTTCAGATATTTGCACTTGGTCTAGTTTGCATTTGTGTCCTTTCATTCCTTATTATCTTGCCAAAGATATGGGAACAGAGTAGGAGGATAAGGAAGATGAGGACGAGGATGAGGAGGAGACCAAATCGCTTATCAAACTACAACTATGCAACCAAACCCTCACTTACTGCAGTAGTGTGTTCCTGGATGTGTTGACTGAGCAAAAGTCCTGCATCCATACAGTGTGACTAATGAGAATGAACTGATTCTTGTTATGGTGTCAGAAACCAGCAGTGAGTCCATTAAACCAGTGGCTACAAACCTCCCTCTGGAGAAACATCTTTCAGCACTTGACACAATTCTAAACAACAAAACCAAATTATCCTCTACAGCGCCCCCTCTCTATGATATAATGCAACTGTACAGACATGTTGAAGTTTGACTAGTGGTCTAGTTTAGTGATGGTTTTGATGTAAAATACAATTGAGCAAATTTTATGTTTTTGTCGTGTTTTTTGGGGGTATCAACAGAAGGTATGTCAGATCTATTGTAAGGCATCAAGCAACAGAAGGACTGACATACAGTAGATCGTTAGCATAGTTTGTATCAAAGTTTGCAGGGCCCGATTCGAAAAAGCGAGTGAGACATTTTCTGGACCAGGGGCCATAGTTTGGTCAGGTCTGAGTTACTGGATCAAATTAACCTAAAAAAAATAATAATCTTTTCAACATTGCCCTTGTCACAGTCATCATGGTGACTATAAGTGTATAAAAGCGCCCCCTACTGGAGATCGGGGGCTGTCTGTTCACATCTATCTATCTATCTATCTATCTATCTATCTATCTATCTATCTATCTATCTATCTATCTATCTATCTATCTATCTATCTCAAATGCACAGAAGTCGTGATGAAACCCTAGGCAGTAGCGTTAGAAATAACATTGTTAGTGCAAAGTTGCTGCTCTAAAAGACAAGGTCCAAGTGAGTCATACTTACATTGTTTTGCAACATGATGTTAGGCTCCATGCAATCCAAGCCTCCATCATTGAAACCGGATTCAAGACTAATAAGGTCATCAATAACTTCATCCATTGGGAACTAAAAGAAAACAGGGAATTTGTTTTTTTCGGTTTCAGTGCGGACAGAATGGCAAGAATTAAAAATACTGTCCAAGGCCGATCTTTGGAAATCTTTACAGTGAAAACTAGGAGAGACACATGGAGGGGGGGTGTAAGGGTGACGAGGGGAGGCCTGGAGACACTAATCCAAGTCAGCCAGGTTCTCCCCTGCCACGTTCTCACACCTGGCCAGTGGGGAAAAACCTGCATTTGGTTATCAAACTAGTTTCCTCCTTTGAACGGGGTCAACTCTCATCAGAGACTGTTTGTCTGAAGTTATTGATGAGCACAGCAGAAGAGGACAGATCAATAACGGCATCACTTTGTGCAGACTGAGATTTGGAACTTGCAGATGCAGACGTTACAGAGATTAAAAAATCTAGACCAGATTTTACAGATTTGACATTTTCACAAAGTGTCAGCCGCCATTAATCTCAATTGAATTTGAGGACGATTTTAACAAATCTTGGAAGCCATTGTGAAAAAAAAAAATAAGAGTAAGTATTTTGACAGGAATAAGGAAGGTCAACAGGAAAGCGTGTCTTAAAGGTTGTGAAATCTAGAAAAAAAAAAAAAAAAAACACGCATCAATTCTTCCGTGACCCAGTCTGTGGTTTTTAAGAAACGACAGATTCCTTCTTTCGCCCACCATGTTCTCAGTTTCCTCACTTTCAGTTCCATATATTCGGCATCATTTACCTCATTGTCCTGACTGGTCATGGTGAGCAGGGTGACGGGGCTGGTGGGGTTGCTGCTGTCGCTCACGGAGGGCATGCTGCCGTTCCTGATGACCGGCATGGTGGCCAACGTCTGGCCCGGGGTGTGCGGGTGGGACACGCTGTGGCCCTGGCCGGCCGACGAGGCGAGCTTGGAGCCCAGTGTCAGGTACTGTTTAACCTGCTGACTCTGGCTCTGGTTGAGGTGGAACTTGGAGTTCTCCAGGTGGCTTTGTACCTGCAGGGACGTCAAGGAAGCATTGAGTTGGACTGATTTCAGTCGGCAAGAGGTTAAATGTGTTTTTTTTTTGGGCGCTATATTTTTACTCCATTAGTCACTGACCATATTTTGTCGAACACAACCTTTCTAGTCAACCTGAGTCATCTTTTATGAGAAATGCGACCCACATTTATTTCAAAATAAGTTTCCGGCAGAAAATAAAGAAGTCGCCTCACAGTAGTCAGGACCGGCAAACAAATATATACCAGAGAAGCCCAAAAAAAAAAAACAAACAAAACAAGTCATTCTTACATTTGAAGCTCTGGTTGCGTCCCGCATCATGTAGTAGCCGCAGTCACTTAAGTGTGGCATTCTCAGAAAAGCAGATAATCTTTGGTTTGGTTTTGTTTGGATGTGGCAGCAGGTCACTGTAGATCCAGATCTGCTGCTGCTGCTGCTGCTGTCCTGCTAATCTGCTGACTTCTGACCAAGTGTCTGTCCTTCTCAAGGCCCCTGCCCCTGTCTTATAAGGACCCTAAGTGAACTAATTAGGCGCAAAGCGGGGGGTACGCCTTTATGTTGCATAGCATGGTAATCACTTCAAACACTGGACTGTCAGATCACCCAGGGTTTGATCACTGCAGGATATCTGCCTTTAGTGTCTATCACTAATTCACTGAGACCGCCCTCTTCTGTCCCAACAGCCAATAAGACGTCAGGCCTCACATCATCTGCTTGCTGCTCCAGGGGTTGTGGCAGCACAATTGACCCTTGTTCACTTTTTTCACAATTTTTTTTTTTTTTTTTTTTAAATGCCGTTTTTACCCATGACTCTGTCGTTGGTTCATTCATCTGTTTTGAAGTTGACAGTTTTGCGGCATCGGCTTCTCACACAATAGGTGCCATAAAAATATTTTTAAGGTCTTTACACCCCTCTGTGAGGGTATTCCAAGGAAGGGGGGGGGAAACTCACCTATTTACCAGAGCCTACAAAGACACTGTTCACTGTTAGATCTCATTAGCCAGCTCTGCATTAATGATTATGTGACTACAGTATCCACCGACTATAACGTAAATATTTGATTATGTCAGCATAATAATACTATTAAAATTGAAATATTACCATATTAATTTGAGCTGGATTACCAATGTGAGGTATTTAATGTCTCCTAACAGCTCACCCTGGTTTAATCTGTCCTTTTTAGGTGATATTAAACCAAACTGCCCTGATTAACCCTTTGTGTGTAGACTGAGAGCAGAGAACTGCAGAGGCTGCAGAAAAATCCACATTTACTCAAAAACGCCTTCCACTAACGTTCAATATGAAGCCACGTCAACCCAAAGCTATATTTGTACATCGCAACCGCCGTTAGCCTGTGGTTAATGCCTGATTAGTCAAGGATCCTGCAGCGGAAAAACCTTTGAATAAACATAATTAAAACACATAATTCCAATGGTGAATAATTAAGCAAGACGTGTCCAAAACCTGGCCCGAGGGCCAATCCCTGCACTGATGTCGATTCATGATGCCCATGACGCCTTTATTTATTTTATCCTCATTCAGTGTCAGTGGCTTAATTGATTTTTTTTAAGTTTGTTGTCTGATATTTAACTTTTTTAAATAACATAATCATCATTTAAATTATTGCCAGTTTGTTTATAAGGCTTTAAATGACACTTCAACCTAATAACCTTTACTTTATATCAATGTATTTTATTTGCAACTGTTTATAGAAGGATTTCTAAGCATGAGATTATTATTTAGCCATCTATTTCTTTTTCTTTTTTTTTGTTTTTTTTTTTTTGGTTTTCAGTTCTATCTACTTTATCTGAGTCTCCCTTTAGCTTTTCCCTTTTTCAGGGGTTGCCAAAGCGAGTCAACCGTTTCCATCTCTCTCTGTCCTCCCTCACTGAATCCATATATCATCTCTTTGTCTCCATCGTCTCCTACCTAGTATCTCTAGCATTTTTCTACGAATATAATCACTGTCCCATCTTTGTATTTTCGCTTTTTTATTTTTAGCTACCTTACAGATTGAGATTGAGAGCCAGCTGCCCTGGTTTACCTGCTGCTATTTTAACCAAAACTCTACAAAATTTTATTTTTAAGCAAAGTTTTTACATCTTAAAGCATTTTTTTTTACATTTTAAAGCAATTTTTTTACATTTTAAAGCAAATTTTTATTTTAAAGCACATTTTTTACATTTTAAAGCAAAATTTTTACATTTTTAAGCACATTTTTTCCATTTTAAAGCAAAATTTTTACATTTTAAAGCCATTTTTTTACATTTTAAAGCAAAATTTTATAATTATTTTTTAGAGTTAAATGTAATTTGATTCCCTCTGTATCCCTTTGTTTTTATTTTAAGTAGATTTGATGTCTCAGGTAATATATGGGGGCCTCCACTTACACCTTGATTGTCAATTAGACCCATTTTGTTCACTTTTCACGTGTCACTCAGTGCACCTTGCTTGTGTTTTTGGTTCGACAGTTTCATTGTCAAAGCTGTTCCTTGACACTGACAGTAAAGTCAACAGGGAGGAACATGGTTGAAGCGTACAACCAAGGTACGTGCATTTATATTTATAAAACCTCAGCATTAAATTCTCTTCTCGTCAGCTCGACTCGCTGCTCACATTCACCACGCATCCACCTTAGTTAGAACCGGTTCATCACAATACCCGACTTGTCAGCAGTGACTGGGAGCTCTTATCTGTCTTCTCCAGGGCCAAACAAGATGCCAGTTGTTAGCCAATCAACATTTTTTTTCCACTACGGATAGCAGCGGAGATGCCAGCGCTGATACATAACCACATCTGCTTTGTGTGACAGCAGATCGTCCTGGTTTCACTTCAGCTTTCTCACTATACTGTAAACGCCGGAGACACGCTTGTTATCCACTTTAGGGAATCTGATTAGATTTGAGAGGTAATGGCGCTTCAGTCACCAAGGCCCAGCCAGACAATGGCAGCCCTGTGCATGTGTGAAGGGGAGCGGCTGAAAAATCATCAATGGGCACCATAGACAGGACGGGAATCAGATTAGGATTGAATTATTCCAGGCTGAAGTTTCGGGTTTGGTTTTGACGATTGTGATGCTTCGCCCTAGACTCCAACCTTGCAGCTATTTGATATTTTTAAAGTTACCTGTCTGTGTAGGTTCTCAGTCATCCAGGTCATTGAATCCAAAAAATGTTATTTGGAAGAAAACTGGAGAGTAAGTAGGTTTTTTATTAAGTTACACCTCTCATCCAAGATGATTTTCCAGGCTTCTTCAGAGATAAAGAAGCTTCTTGGACAAAAGTTGAAACGTTATCAAGAAACCATCTGTGTCCAGTTGCCATTGAAGTAGCCATCTTTGGACAGTTACCTGAGTAAAGGTTGATTCAGTCTATTTTTCAATTCAATGCAACAAGAACAAGAAGGTAATTGAACTGCAACTTTAAAAAAAATCGTACCCATTGAATGAGGAAAAAAAATAAATCATCCCATTAAGTTTTGTACTTCCTGCTTCCATCCAAACAGTTTGAATTGTAGCGTCATCAGCTAATCAACTGTGTTCTTCTAATCACATTATGCTAATTACAGATGCTAACGTCAATCATGTAAAAAAAAATGAAATACAAGCCCTGCTTGTGTCCTTTTCTTTCCCCATCTGACAAACTTACAAAACATTCAACTTACGTTACCAGAAGACGCGAATCTTCCGACCCAACGACAGCTAAAATTACAAGTCAAGCCCCTGTCATTGAAATGTTATGGTATTTACCTCAGAATCATGGGTCACTTTCTTACGATCCACTAACATTCTGCTCTCATCTTCTCACAAATTCACAGCTGCCTCTGGCTCGACTCTTGCTAAAGACAGTTTCAGTCTTGCCCAAGTTCTCCTTTCACTTCAGAAAAATGTAGCAACTTATGAAACAGTGGTTGAATGGGGACACAGAACCGTTGAAGAAAGCCTGGACAAAACCAAATCACAGCGCTGCATTCGTTTCGCTGCAAAAAAAAAAAAACTGTATTTTTCAACATGCTGATGCAACGACAGAATTATCATTTTCCCATCCTTGTTCTGCAGAGATAAGATGAGAGTGAAACCAAAGAAAGAAAAAACCCTGATCAGACATGCATAATGTATTTATGCTGAGCATGCTAACCAGTAAATGACTGTGACCACACACCATAGATTGTGAAATTTGAGTGGGATTAGATCAGAGCGAGATGGAAAAGTGGTCCAAAGAGACACTTTGCACGACGGCGTCTCATACGGTCAAGATGTAGCAAGACGCTCGCATCCGATCACAAATAAATGCACTGACATTCCTTTCTCAGAACAGTTCTCGCCTCCATTCCCCATCCCCTCGCCCGCGGTCTGTCGCACTAGTCACACCCCTCCTACCTGTAGAAGCTGGATCTCTGTCAAAGTAATCACTTTGACCACGCAACAGCGACTCATGGCGCTCCAGAGTGACAGCGTCTCCCGCCGCAGGAGCTGCAGGTTTTCAAGAGGAGAACAAGAACTGTCAGGGCTACAGCTGTATGTCACAGCCAGACAGGGGAGAAGAAGAGGAAGGAGAAGAGATGTTCTGCAGCCTCCTTCCTGAGCTTTTGCAGAAATATCAGAAAAGGAAGGCATGACACATCAGCTTATTTAGGAGCCACACCGGCCGTTTCCTGTGTGTGTGTTCGTACATGCGTGTGTGTTTTTTGGTCGGAGAAAGGCCTGACAGAGGCAGAAATACAGATGGCAGTTAGGGGGGTTTGCTGCATGTGTGTGTGTGTGTGTGTGTGTACGAGGTTGTAACAACTTGACAGAATGTGAGTTCCTGCTTGTGGATAACTGCACTTTCCTGCCTGCAGAACATCAAGCCATGCTCAGCACATTCTCCTAGGTTATCTACATGACACCCACTTCCTTCAGACAGCTATCCCAACCATCAGAACCACAGCCGCAGCTTCAGCTTGGGAAATGTACAAAAACGCAATCTGTGGATGTGTGCAAATATGCTAAAATAAAGATGCACACTCACGCACTCCTGGCGTTGTGTCGCCGTCACTGTCAGGCCGCAGTCAAGGTCATGGCGGGACACATGGTCGCGCTGATTCTTCTTTGTTTGTAAAAAAAAAAGAAATTCTCAGCTATTAATAAGCGCTAGAGCCCTGTTGTCATCGCCATGGAATTCTTGAACATTTGGTTCATGAACAAGATCAGTCAACCAGTTAGGACAGGAATTGTCTCCCTTGCCGTATTACCAGGAAGAGGTCTAAAAAATAGAGTTATCCTTTTTGTCATCATTAATTGCAGTCCTACTCTGAAATCTACCCTCAGCTAATATAACCATCATCAATATATTCAAGTCCCAAACCAGGCACAGGAAGTACTCTTATTTCCTCTGTTTTGTTATTCATTTCTGGAAAATAAATATCTGCGTGAAATGTTATCCCCGTCACATCAGAATGTCACTGTCTTGCCAAATTGACGTTTATGTTTTGCAGCATGGCAATAAAGAGTCTTTATGCCTTGGGATAAGTCAATATGGGAAAACAAGGAGTGGCTAAAGAGTACATGGAGGTGGTTCAGGTCATCAATAGGACGATAAGGTGTTAAGATCCAAGTGGGAGATGGATTCAAGAAGCAAGGAGAGGAAGGGTTTACATGAAGGGTCATCCCTACTTGTGTCCACTTGTAGGATTGAGAGGAGAAGAGAAAGATCTCAGAAGATCTACGGGGGCCAGGAGGAAAGAGAAGACAGAGATAACAGAAGAGGATGAGGAAGATCATGTTGAGTTAACTGACTTTAAACATCAACCAAAGTCACACTACATTAAATAGTTTAAGCCAGAGGTGTCAAACTACTTCCACAAAGAGCCCCTGTGCCTGTAAGTTTTGCTTCCAAACTATTCAGAGAACTGGTTGACCAATCAGTTGACTGAAAAAGCCAAGTAAGGTGTGCTGCTGGTTGGTTCGAATGAAAAACTGTAGCCACTGTTGCCCTTTATGGAAACCATATGGTTTAAGCCACCTGTCCATCCATTCATCCCTCAGTCTTAACGGTTATTGGTGGCTTTAGAATGGTGCCCCCATGAGGCCAATCTGGGTGAACCCTTTTGTTGATAGGTATGCTTTGAACTGATCCGTCACCTAGGACCTGTTTGTCTTGGGGGACCCTACCCGTGCCATTAAGACCCAGACAGTAGTGCAACCTGGTTCATTCAGATACTCAAACCCTTCTACCATGATAAGGTTGCGGTGAATGGAAGAGTTTATTTCTGAAATGAATTATCGGAGTCTGTTTAGCGTCCCTCGGCAGTGGTTTGGGAAGCAGACTTGGGTCTGCAGAGCTTCAGGTTTGAATCCACCAGGTTACCACTGAGGCGCTCTGAGCATAGCACCATCCCACATACAGTCATGGAAAAAAATGATTAGTCCACTCTTTCTTTAATTTCTTGTCCATTTAAAGTCTGCTTCCACTTAATCTACATTAATCTGGACAAATATAATAACAACAAAAAAAAAGGCTCATAATTCAGTTTAATTTCAGAGCTGATTTCTGGCCATTTTGCATGGTTTTATTGACAGTGAAAAAAATCACTTCCGTTCCTACATCACTAGCAATAACATTGTACTGACAAATACAGTGCTTTTTCATCATTGCATGGTTTTGTGTTCATTGTTTCCCCCAGGTGATAAACCTTTAGTGGAACAAGGCATCAAGATGAACAAGGAATTGAAGAAAACAGCAGAGTGGTCTAATCATTTTTTCCATGACTGTATCTTCCAGAGGACTCATCACCCACAGGCTCCCAGTATAGTGAAATGTGATTTGGGTCCTTGGTAAAGTATAACAGTCACTCAAGGACAGCGAATGCAATACTGCAAATCAAATCAGGGGCATTTGGTCACTTTGTGGTCACTCTTTTTATTTAGAGTAAATTCATTATCACAATGCACAGAAATCATACGTCTCCGCTCAACTGATTTATTGCAGTTGCTGTTACACGTGTTGCATTACACAACAACTGCGTCTTAATGCATTGCTCAAAATCATCTTGGTAAAATGAAGCTCACATGAGAACCAGACAATATCAACCACTGTCTCCCAGCAGCTGGAAAAATCAGCATTTCATTTATATTTCCATGGCATGTGTTTGCCCCTCCTTACATGCACATCACAGTGTATTTATGCTGCGCGCTCCTCGTCATCACCCGCGTGTATATTTGTCCACCGCTTGTTTATTTGATGTCCGCTCACGGTGTTGCTGCGGAATTCCAGGCTGGCCATTTTTGTCTCAGCCAAAAATGCTCACCGTTGTTAGTCACCCCGCTGCCCCTTCCCACCTCGTGTGATATGTTTTAAACATCAGGGACTTCCTGTTAGAGTTGGCCTGCTTCTGAGACAACACTTCAAAGTGCATCTCTCACATCTGAGGACTGTTTTATCCTCGCTAGAAAAAAGGAATGCATAATGGACACGGCACCACTGCACTTTTAATGATTTTCATATGAATTAAATATCGCAGCTATTTTAGCCGGATAACACACGTGAATGTGTGTGGGAGCGTGTCAATACTTGAGCGTCTTCCCTGGATAAGCACTGCTTAGTGAATGAAAACTGGCTGCTCCAGTAAAGGCCAAATATCGCAATTTTATCCTGGTTTTTTTTGTGAGCAGTTTTTTTGGCAAATTTTTATCAAGGAAACTATGTTGCATTTTGTAGAAGAATATATAAAAATGCAAGATTTGCATATATCATATTCTGATCTGTGACAGAAAAGTCAGCTAAGGTGAAGAAAAAAACTTACAGGACTGTTGTGAGACCAGCCATGAAGTATGGTTTAGAGCAGGCATGGGCAAACTAAGGCCCGGGGGCCAAATGCGGCCCGTTGAGCATTTTAATTCGGCCCGCCAACCTTGTCCAAATTTTGAATAAATATTTCTATGATCATTATACTTCTGCCCTTTGCTAGCAATGCCTGTATTTTGCCAGCAAATGGTGTCATAAAGGGTATTAGAAATGTAGCATCTTTTTTTTTCATTTTGCACAGGACTTTTATGTGCCAATAACTCTTAGTTCAAACATATGCTCCATCTTTCTGCTTTTGACTAGGCCCTCGTGTCCAATTTTAGGACCACTTGTGGCCCACGAGTCAAAAAGTTTGCCCACCCCTGGTTTAGAGACACCAGGAATAGGTAAAACGCAGGAGACAGAGCTGGAGGTGGATGAGTTAAAGATGCTGAGATTACTTTTTAGGAGAGACAAGGATGGACAGGATCAGGAATGAGGTGATTAGAGGAACAACACAGACAGGAAGGTTTGGAGAAAAAGACAGATTAAGATGGTTTGGACATGTTCAGAGGAGGGACAGTGGAGACATTGGTAGAAGAATGATCCTAGAGATGAAGCTACCAGGTAGGAGACTAAGAGGAGATTGGTGGATGCAGTGAGAGAGGTAGACATGAAGGTAGTTGGAGTCAGAGTAGAAGATACAGAGGACAGGATGAGATGGAAATTGTTGACTCACTTTGGCAACCCCTGAAAAAAGCGACAAGTCGAAAGGAACTGATTGGTGGAGGAAGATGAATAAATGAATGTAAATCAATTTGTCAAAAAGCAAAAAAAAAAAAAAAGATTAAATAAATTCAGAATTTTTATAAATACACCAAATACGTTGTAATTTGTGCCTTATTGTAGCCATAATTATCCTTAGACTTTTGCTAAATATTTGACAAAATTTGTATACACGCATTACCTCATTTCAATGCCGTACCTAAATAAGTCTCAGTGTGTGTTACAGCACAGAGGACATAGCTTCAGCTGAGGCTTCTCTATCTATTAGTGGAGAACAGATGTGATTAGCTCAAATGTAATTACACAATTTTCACTGCAGAATTTAGTTACAAGTCATTATTCTTTACAGTGGATGAAAAGGCAGCGGTTCACAGAGACACCTGAGAGCAGGAGGGCATTTACACAAACTCACAAGTGCTGCATACTACAGAAATCCAATAACATCATTGTCCAGCTGCACATACAGTACGTTTATGTCTTTGCTGGTAGACTGAGCTCCGTCCAAAGTTCCCCAATGTATTTGTCCATTAATGCCTCTTCAGGTCACTTCTGGTCAGGTCACTGGGTTCATCTGTGCGACTTCCCATTCTATACCTATGTAAGGTCATTGGTTGATTGTAGACATACAGCAACTCCAGTGTTATCATTCCTCAATGATAACACTGGAAAATAACGAAAATTACCATTCAGTTCTATTTCCCAACGGAGGCCCCACGTTACAGCTGTGTGTCGCCGTAGAGAGCCCCGCCCCCTATATTGTGAGCTATCGTGACTTGACTTCTGCAAGGACATTTATGTAACAGACCAGAGGAACTATGAATAAAAAAGAGGAAGAAAAAATATAATCATTTTTGCTTTGTGGTGCAGAATGAGCACGGTAGCTGTTTAGGTCACACATCTGCAACCGCTGCGGTGTGTGTGTGTGTGTGTGTGTGTGTGTGTGTGTGTGATAACATGAGGGTAAGCAAGTGCAGTGCAGGAGACACAGTGGTGCCTAATGAAGACAGAGGAAGAGGAAAAGTCCTTGTATACCCTGTTATTTTTTTTTAAAAAATGTTTTAAATCTAATTTGCACAGCGTAAAACAGAGGTGGTCAAACATTGGCTCAGGGTCTAAAATAAAGTTCAAAAGTTTTCACATTGATCAAAATTTTATGAAAAAAAATATACATTTATGTATATTTGTGTAAAAATCTAAACAAATACGTTTACATTTGGTGTCTATCTGTATTTAGTGCATGTGCGGTCAAACTTTTGGCTCACGGACCACAATTGGTCCTTAAGGTGGATGGGGGGCCATGTTTTTAGTTTTAATTTTATATTAAATAAGATAAATTTCAATTAAACTCATATATTTTTGGGCTAAACTGTCAAGTGTTTTCATCTTTTTTATGCCATCTATGGGAAAATATGGACATTGCTAGGGAAAAACTGAATTATATTGATAATACAAATCAGTTATATAATTTAGAAAAGTTTGTGGTACTGGAATACATAGCTGAATGTGCTGTGACTGGATCGCAGGCCTCAGTTTCAGAAGGATAATGGTAATGGAAATTAAAAGTATAATTTGGTGGACCGGATTACAAAGCTCAACGGGCCACATCCGGACACGGGCCTTGGTTTGCTCAGGTCTGCTCAGAAGGCCGCCAAAGTTTTCCTACCTGCTTTCTCTTATCTGCAATCTTAAATTCCCTACTTTGTCTTGTCAAAGTACAAATGGTATTTTATTGAGTTTAAGATTAAAAACCCAAGTATTTCCTTATCGCTCAATTGGATTTTAAAGTGGAATTTGATGTACGCTGGGCTACGGTGTGTGTTCTAATGAGGTGGATGGAACTCCAAAAGAAACAGAGATAATGTTCCTCTGCCCAAAGTTAAAAATACATCCTGTGTATCCTCTATATTTAAGAAGGGGTCTGCAAGGTCCCTGGTTCAAATCCCCCTACCGCCAAGTTACCGCTGAGGTCCACTGAGCATGGCACCGTCCCCACTCACTGCTCCCCAGGCGCTCAAAGCTGCCCACTGTTCACTTTGGCGATGGTGTACATAACCATCACCAAAATACAGAGGTGACATTTTGTTGTGTGCAGTGGTGTGAATCACAATGTCACAATGACAAAAAAATACATTTTATCCTTAATCTTAATTGATATTTAGCAATTCATTATATATTTTGCATGTTTTATTCTATTTATATTTTACATTGAGATTTCAAAACAAAAGTAATTGAAGGTTAGATGCAAGACTAACTAATTATTTTGAAATATGAAATAAATGAGACTTCTCTTTATCTTGTCTGATCCTTTTTTTTTTATATATATATGTCGTTATTCCTCCGAAAAAGTGGGGGCGGTGTGTGTAAATAGTCCAGGACTGTCATATGAAGACCTGGTGCAAACACATATACAGGTTGCATAAACCTTTAAGATTGGATTAAGTCTAAACTCCCATAAAGCCGCTTCTTCAACTTCACTTTTTTCTCTTTTTTTTTTTTTTTTTTTTTTTTGCGCTGAAAAGAAACCCTGCTGCTCCGGCCAACATGAAGAGGATTGTGCTCTAAATTTGCAGTTCAATGTTCAAAAGCTTTTGCTGGACATGTATTGATCCCCTGCAACCCTCTGTAACTTGATTTGGGGGAAATTAAATAATGCAATAGCTGTTTAATGAGAACTAAGCAGAAAATCAAATCAACTTTGACCCCAGCCGAACTAATGGTCTGCGGCGTGGACAAAGAGCCGACTGTCCGTCCAGTTCAGTCCAACTCTGTGTTCCTCTGTGTTGCTTGAATTGGTTCAGTGTCGCTGTTGCTGCACGGTGCAGAGCCGTAGAAGACGACAGAGAGAGAGAGAGAGAGAGGAAGGTGAGGGCTAGGTGAAGACCAGAGGGAATTACACTTCACATGCAGGTCAGATTAGAATTAATCCACTTTTGATTTGAGCTAAAAAAAAATAAAGGTTAATGTCATTGCAGGCCTTAATTCAGACTTGACCTTAGTTTGTATTTCTTCCGACTTAGCTAAAATTAACTAAGTGTAAAACGTGGATTCTTAGGTAAAATAAGAATCTTCCAATGGTCGTTATTTTCTGCCTGAAGTTTTGATGGATCAAAATTTCGTTGTCTGGCGACAGGAATTCTCCGCCCTCACGTGTGGTTATTTTAGGTCTCCATTATTCATCCCCTCCTTCCTGCCTTATTGCTGTTATTTTTTTACAAGTCACCATAACGACGCGGAAATGGCGATTAGATTATTAGGTTATAACGGAAATGTCTTTTTTTTTTGTTAATACAATCAATATTCATTACTGCTTCAGTCGTGCACAATTGACTAACTGGCTGAGCCTGATTTTAATTAATACTGTGCTGATCAATCAGCTCAGAATGACTTCAATTCAATCCCATCGTAATCATTTTCAGAGTAAAGGTCCAATCTTTGAACTCGAACATGAATCTCAATGTGAATTTTCATTTGGACACTGTACTCTCGGAGCCTAATAACGTTAGCGTTCTGGACCCAGCAGAGAAATTCTGGCCTTTAGAATATAATCCAAAAAAACAAAAATCAAAATGAAAAACGATTTGTAGAAAATGTTGGAATTTGCTCAAATGTCAGCACAAAATGTAAAAAATAAAGATGAGGGTACAATATTTATAGAAATGTAGTCATATTAAATTATATATTAGTATTAATTGAAATATATAATTTCATTGAATTTATTTGTGATTTTAGCCGTTTCACAAATCAAGTTAGTTTTTACCTCAAAAGGATGGGTCCAAGCAACGCTTGTGAAAATACATACCATACTTCCCGGGTTAAAAGTCAGCCTGGAGTTTAAGTTGCACCAGCCAGCTAGAGTGCCCTCTAGGGGCTGCAAGCAACAACCAACATTTTTTTTTTTATACATTTGAATATATGAGATGCACCTGTAGAGCTGTAGTGGATTAATGGTTAAGGACACAGATCTGGCTCCTGGAAGGTTTCATGTTCGAATCCACCAGCTACCAGGCTACCCCTGGGATCCACTCAGCATGGCACTCACTGCTATGTGGGGACGGAGATCACACTTTGTTGTGTATCGCAAGTTGCATAAGTTAAGTAAGTTGCAAACTAAGTTAAAGGATGAAAAAGTGTGATATATAGTCCAGAAAAAACGTTATATATGTATATAATAGAAATAAAACATTCAGAGCCCAAACAGTAATCGGCAGTAATTTGATGTACGAAGGCCTAAACATGACCATCCTTTGAACCCCAATGCAATTGCTCCGTTTCAAACTGCTTTAGTGGATTAACCCTGTAAGTACACGCCCCAGTGTGTACTGTACAAGGCCTTTAGATTCTGCAGAGGAAATTAAGGCAAGTCATAATCATGGAAAACACCTCTCTGTCCCCCCTTTCAACTCGCCCCCGTCTCTTCATCTGTATCACTTACTCTCATGGTAATAATCTGATGTTCGTGCACTGAAGGCACCTGCGCGAGGCTAACACGAGACGACACCCATCCTTTCATCACAATGGGGAGCCCCGCTCCTCCCTGGCCCTCCTCAACCCTGGCCCTCGCACCAAAGGAGTCACTTAAAAGACGTATTTCAGGGTATTAAGTCCTTGACATGGCTCACCCA
This sequence comes from Paraplagusia blochii, assembly GCA_016785265.1. Lineage (NCBI taxonomy): Eukaryota > Metazoa > Chordata > Actinopteri > Pleuronectiformes > Cynoglossidae > Paraplagusia > Paraplagusia blochii. The sequence continues at coordinate 132,845 of JAFBJS010000760.1, forward strand.
GGTGTGGGAAACCATTGGCGTGGCAATTAACGGGATGGAATTGTCAAGAGAGGTTCAGTGCTAAAATATTTTAACGTCCAACAGGCAGAAATGTATTTCTGATAGAATCACGTGTGGTGAGCAGACAAAGTTATGGAAATTAAGTTAAACTCCACTCCCTCCATCCCACCCTCCCCGTCTCACTCTTTTATGGTGTGTCTGGTCCTGAACATGAGTGAGAGTAAATTCACATGACCACAGTCTAATGTTGTTCTTTGTGGGGGTCGGGGGTCGGGGGGGCTGATGTTATTAGTCAAATAACAACAAAGACAGAGAGAAGACTGAGTTGAAGAGTATATCTCCGGCCTTACGTTAAACTAAAGGGATGTTACAAGTGACAGTGATCGCGTCTCTCTTTGAGAACATCCAGAAACTTTTGCCCCAAAACCATGAGCTGAAATAAGGTTTTTTGAACCATGGTATGTAATATTTGGGAAAAAATATATACATAATTAAATATAAGGAACAACTGATTCAATTGACTTCCTTGGTCTGAAACCTGAGCCTGTTTAGTTGAACAGCAACTGATGCTGCAGTATAATGTCTCCTACAGAGCTGCTTCGTCTTTCCCTTCAACTTGTTCCTTTTTTAGGGGTTGCCACAGCTAATTGCCATTTTCCAACTCCCCTGTTCTCAGTATCTTCTACACTGACTCCATCCAACTCCATGCATCCATCAATCTCCTCTTTGTCTCCTACCTGGTAGCTCCAGCTCTAGGATCATTCTTCTACCACTGTATCCACTGTCCCTCTGAACATGTTGTCTTCTCCAGCTTTTTCTCCAAACTTTCCTGTCTGTGTTGTCCCTCTAATCACCTCATTCCTGATCCTGTCCATCCTAGTCTCTCCTAAGGAGAATCTCAGCATCTTTAACTCATAACTGTCCTGTAAACCCTTCACCTTAGCTGACTCTCTTCTATCACAGATCACTTCTGACTTTTTTCTCCAGTTGTTCCATCCTGCCTGTCCTCTATTCTTCTCCTCTCTTCCACAGTCTCCACTGCTCTGACCAGTTGATCCTCAATATCTAAACTCCTCCACCTTCTCCACCTCTGCTCCTTGTAACCTCACCATTCCACTGTTCTCCCTTTCATTCACACACATGTCCTCTGTCTTGCAACCACTGATCTGTCTCTTAACGAGCCGATCGATGCGTTTTTGTATGGAAAAAAATATATATGTGCGTGATATATTTTCAATATAAAACTGGCTTTTAAACTTGTGTTGTGGCAGTGGTGGCCCACTGGTTAAAGAGCAGGACTGGGGTCCAGAGGGTTCCATATTCAAATCTACTAACTGCAGGTTACCATTGAAGTGATATAGGCATCATCATTGTTTTTATATTTTTCTGCTGATGTGACCTACAAAAAAAATCTGATTGGTCTAATCTTGAGCTTCAGTCCTTGTGTATAGACTTCTAAAAATTAAGTTGACATTTGAAGGTTGGACCAGGGTGCATCCCTCAGGTCTTTGTGAAAGCATTTCTTTGTCTCAAAGAAGAAGAAGAAAGTTAACGGATATTTGAGCAGTTTTTTTTTTTTTTTGGCAGTTTACAATTTTAAATCTTTTCTCCCAAAGTTTAGTGCTAACAAATTGTTACACGTGCTAGTTGCCGCGTTACCATGATCAGTGCAGGCCTATTTTATTCACAGCACTGCAAAAGTACATGAAAACACACATAAAACAAGTATTTCAAAAGACAAAAAAAATTTCATGTAAAATCAGCCCAACCGAAATCCCATAGCGTCGCTGGGGCAGCTCAGCAAACCATGTCCGACCAGAACAGTGAAAAACATTAGCTTACCTGTCCGTACCAGTTATATTCCAGCATTTTGTCGGCACCTTTAGCGAAACAACGCCGTAGAATCTTTTCGCAAAAATGGCTCAGAAAATGCTTGGGTCGCGGCCTGTTGCTGTCATCGCAGCCCAGCCAGAAAACTCTTCCTCTACCCCCGTGCAGGGCCGATGTCGTCAGGACTCTGGGAGGCCGGGCAAAAATGTTAAGCCATTGCGCACATTTTTCTACACATGCGTTGGCAAGTATGCACACCCTCACTCATACACACTTCCCTGACTCTCCTCTTAGAATTTTGGCACTCCCAAAGCTGACGACCTGTTGATAATGACCCTGAACCCATTATTTTGAGTCAATGAATTGAAAGAAATAGGGCAAAGAATGAAAGCCACAGGGCCAATTAACGGCGTTCTTTGATGTATTACTCTCGCTCGCCACTCAACCAGACCACTGTTTGCCTTTTGTCTTTATCCCCTGTGTTATTCATTAATTATTCTGAGCGGGGTCAGAGTTCTTGTGGCTAATTGAGCAGACCGTCTCTCTTTGAGGATGGCAAAAGATTCGCCCAACACTGACACTCCCCCCGACTGTGCCCAAGCACCTTACATTATCCCAATTATTCCAATTCTTTGATTTTTTTTTTTTTTTTTTTGCCTACGCTCTTTTATTCTTCCTCATGAACAAGAAACCTGTTGGAAAACTCTTGAGTAACTGCCGTCAGAACCAATCGAACTGGGAAACAACTGTACATAATAATTCATAACACATTATAAAAAAAAAAAAGAAATAGCTACTCTTTGATTCAATCCATCAATTAAATGTTACTTATACTGTGTGTAGCTCAAATTTATAAATCAGATTTGTCACATAGGGCTTTACAGGGTTGGTAACATCCTCTGTTCTTAGACCCTCAGCCAGGGAAAAACCACAAAGGGAAAAAAAAATCCTTTTAACAGGGAAAAGAAAACCGGTAGAAACCTTAGGGAGAACCGCAGTAGACGGACAGAAAAGCTCCAATGACAATGAACAATTTCACATATATACACATATCTAACAAGTGAAGTTCTTCCAGTATAGTAAATCAAAAAGATCGAAAATCAAAAGATTCTTGGTCCATTAGTCATAGTTTATATAGTGGGTCCTAGCAAACTAAGGCCCGGGGGGCAGATGTGGCCCAATTGGCTTTTGAATCTAGCCCAGCAAACTTGACCAAACTATTTAAGAAAACTGCCGTCATCATCCTTATGTCTTTTCCATGCAATGCTAAGAATTCCCTGATAGATAGCATCGGAAAGGTCTAAAGCATTTTAGCATTTCCTTTTTTTTTTCATTTTAGCACCCTCTTTGGCCCAGGAGTGGATTTATTTTTACCCAAGCCTGATTTAAGGCATCTGTTTATCTGTTTAAGCATCTGCAGAGATGCTGCCCTCACTTTGTATTTTCTTACCCTAACCCTTTTATCTGAACAGTAATGGGAAGAGATGATTATCAGGGTAAATACACCTTGAGGTAGGCAGGAGAACACTTTAATGATGCCCATTTCCTGTTTTAATGCAGAGCTTTTATTACACCATGACTAAGACGTCATAATGCAGCAGTGTCAAACTCATTTTTACTGAGGGGAAATACAGTTCCCTTGAAGGGCTAGTTGTAAATGGAAGACTGTATAGATGTTGGATCATGCAAATTTATTTCATTTTGGGTTTTTTATATCTATGTTTTTCTTCTTTGTGGAGAAATCGCCACAGATGTTATTTTTATTGGTTTGCCCTTTTATTGACACGGCTTTATTTATATTTGGTGGTATAGTGTAAGTGATTTTAAATTAAATAAGGAACAGCTGTAGTTTTCCATTCACTAAAATATATGCGCATCCCTTTCATGTGCCGAGGTTCAATATGCAGACTTTAACTTTGTAAGGTCAATCTAGGGTGATGCGATTACTGCACACACACACACACACACACACAAACAAACTGACAGGTCATGTCCTATAGTGCATCACTATCCTTTCTGCACATGCCCAGAACCATCAGCTTGTTGTGTCTGCAGACAGTCTAATGTTTACAATCAGGAATACTTTGGAATGTGCTACGCTGTGTGGTGTAAATCGAAACAAGCTAGCTAGAGTGCACTCTTAGTGTAGCTAGCTTATGTGGAAAAACTACTCTCAGTGTACTCTCACAACAAATTTATTGTTTAGGATGCCCTTCCATATATATATATATATATATATATATATATATATATATAAATATATATATACAGCACGGAAGGGCATCCGGCATATATGTTATATATCTTGTTCTTTTCCTTTCGACTTGTCCCTTTTCTCAGGGGTTGACACTTTTTTTTATTTTTTACTGTCGGCGGTTGTTGTTAACCTGGGTCCCGAACCGATCCGGTATGGAAATCTTTTTTGTTGTCCCGCATCTTTGATTTGGCCAAAGCCCTTCCAGACGCAACCCTCACCATTTGTAGTGCCGGCGTGGCACTATAAAATCACTGACTCCCTAGTGGCTGGTTTATGTACATATATATATATGTATATATATATATATATATATATATATATATATATATATATATATATATATATATAGACTAAGGCTGATGTTAGCATAACTGATATTGATATTGGTAAGGTAGATTGCCCGGGTAAAAATGTCAAAATCCTATATTGTTCATATTAGACGTCTCTTAGAAAAATATGTTAAAGATAACCAAACAGGAAGGTAGTAATTTGATGTATGATGTACCAGCAGACAATTTACTCATCCATTATTATTTGATGAATAAGGGTACATATCTTGCTCTAGTCCCTCCATATCCCTGGGACAGGAAAGCCTGTCAGGATCTAGGCTAAAAGTCAATGCTACTCATTTGTCTTCAGTTCCTCTTGGAAGTGTTGCCTTCAAAGGGAGACCCATGTCGCTCTTCTTGCTCTGGGCAGCCCTGAAAGGTTAGGTCCTGAGGCCGAGTGTGTGTCCCTGACGCCACTGGCTAAACATAATGTCCCACTCTGACCTCCTTAATTCAGCACGTGTGTGTGTGTGGGAGCGTGTGCGTTTGCCTATCACAACTGCTCATCTTGTCTTTTAGAAGAGAACAAAGAGGCCGAGACGTTGACAAAAGGCCTTGATAAGATCACGTAGAAGCCCCCAACCCAAAACAAGGACTCAGTGCTGTTTCAATTCCTTCAAGGCTTATTCTGATGTTCTTCTGATGCCAGGTTGGTGTAGGTCATTGTTGACGCTATCTTTTAACTTTTATTCTCCCCGAGGAGCTTTTTAGTGAGTGAAGTTACTGGAATAGGATGTTTTCAGTTCTTTTTTTAAAAGAGTATAGGAAATTCCATTTCATTGAAGGCCCTCGGTTATTTGATCATTGTTCTATTCCTAGAGGAGCCGCATGTTTGATATCTCTAAATCTCCTCTGTGAGTTGCTTCGGATAAAAGCAACTTAAATGTAAGTGTAAGTTGGATCATTTTTAAAGAATCTCCCTCAAACGAAGGAAATCTTTACCGCGACAGAGATTTGTCGATTGAACAAAGTAATCTTTCCTTCTGTTTTGACTTAATAAAATCCACTGCACGTGCTGACTTCTCGGAATGTTTGTCAGCCTGAGATTAATTTTGCCAAAGTCTACTGCACGTGCTCACTTACTTGGGAATATTTGGAGGCTTAATACCATCGCCTTGCTTTCTTCGCTTGTTTGGACCTCCCGTCACAGTTGATATCATATGATACATAAACACTTGATTGCAAACACCCCCTCCCCTCCCTTCCACCAGGTAAACCTCTTGAATAACAATAGCGTTGCTCTTGTGTTCGATGTAGCCACCAGGTAGACCCTCAGCATCTTCCCTCCTACTTTTCTTAAGCAACGATGGCCTTTCCCAGCAGGAAACCTCTCCAGGTCCCAATACACAGCCCGTGTTTACCTTTTTCCCCCTGTTGTTCCCTACTCACCACAACCACACTAACCAGTAATACCGCCATAATCCACACATTACACTTTTTTAACCCCCTGTCTGACTCCCTCAGTTCTGAATCCTATTAGTGTGTAAACTTAGTTTAACTAAAAAAGACTGTCTACTTCACTCAATTAGTCCTAAACGGATTAGCCTGCTGGTATGAGCCAGGAGGTTTAAATAGGAATGGAATTTTTGGCAGACACCTGCTCAGTCCATTGCATTAATCTTATAAAAGAAGGCTCTGGAGTTGTTGAGGGGGCCCAGTGATGCCCAGAGATGGAATGGTTGAATGGATGTCTATAGAAAGTGCATTGGTATCAGCACAGGGGGAATTAGCGCCAGAAGGAAGGTAAGCAAGCCACAACCTTGGCAAGAAAATACCTTTTTTTTATCCCTGAGGCTGGGTTAGCTTTACAAAAAGGGAAAATCTGAACAACGTGGTCTTTGCAGTACAATACAGTGCTTCATCAGTTGTCTGCTACAGACCATTTTACCTTGAGATCCCATCCTAGGAAGATAAAATGCTCATCATTACCAGAGCAGACTTCTCTGGATGGCTGTGTCCACAGTGACTCCCATTCACATCTGGACATGTGATCTGCTCATTAACGTCAGGATCTTAAAAAAGGTGTCATCAAAACAACTGTTCACACCTTTGTCCAGTGGTGAAGGACGTGGTAGAACTACCAGAGCTCCTTTTTACTTCAACCAGAAACGTCTTTTTACTCCAAAAGTAGTCCAATTGCCTAGAACTAAAGCTTTTGGGTATCATGCCTTGGCTCAATGAGGATTTTCCCTGACAAAAAAGTCATTGTGTTCTAATTATAGCCTTGAATTTTCAATCATGATGAACCCAAATCCCCAGACAGACTACTAAGGTATTTCCTGTCGACTGATGGCATAACTTGGTTAATAACCAGTGATCAGTACTATATCTGTAGTAGCCTGCATGAGAATTAATTCCTCATCTGCAGATAAGAAATTCTAGCCAATTGAAAATGTTCTCTTTCTCATTTCTGTAATTCAGCAACACCGCATGGGCCACGGCCCACGACCCAAATTTCAAGAGTGATGGAAGATCAATTCCATCACCCATTGAAGGACAATTAGATTGAACTTTTTACAGACTGGGTGACAGCTTGTGGTTGCATTTGTTAGTTTTTGCGGTTGCAATGACAAGAAGCTAAGAGGAAATGTATCAGTGAATGGACATTGGAGTTGGCTCCAAAAGAGTTTGGGGCTGAATTTTATATTTTTAGAGTAAGGATTTCAGTCAAACAGGTTAAAGTAGTGAAGCAGCTAAAGAAAAGTGTTTCAGTACCTGACAGTATTTCTTGTAACAGGGATATACAGGTAAATATTCTTGGATGTAAATTGATAGTATGAAGTATTTAGCAGTGGAACAGTGGACGGATGGATGGATGGATGGATGGATGGGATGGGTGGTTGGTACTGTAGCTGGGCGGGTGGATGGATGGATGGATGGATAGATAGATAGATAGATAGATAAATGTCCAACACAACCTCAGGGTAATATTTTAATATCAAGGTAGCCTATTTAAAACGGAAGGTCTAAAAAGTAAATTTTGTAATTCTTTCCCCAAATCTTGGAAGATGATAATCCTGAGATTTTTTTTACACTGGTAAACTTAATTGGAAAAGTTTTTCCTTTCTGTGAAAAAGTCCATGGATTGAGATGTTAAACTTTGCTCACAGTTATCGCATTGCAAAAACAAGGATGGAACGCAACTTATTCACACAAGCTTTCCCTAAACTTGTCATTAGAAAGTTAAAAAAAACTACAGAATTCCTTAGGTGTAGTCAAATCCTCCCGGTCCCCTAATCACCCTTCTTCCCAGAAGTGTCAGAGTGGGTCTCATACCAACACCTCACAATGTCCTTCCCGGAGGTCTCTGCACAGCTCTGGATGCCGTGAATAGCTGTCTTGGTGGCCTGGACCCCTTCAGCCCTCCCCACCTTGAGGGATTATGATATGTTTTAACCAGACATGGTCTGTGTTTTTGTTCTGTGTGTCAATTACGAGGACATTCTGGTGGCTTGATCTCCGCTGTTGTAGGAACAGTCGAGGAAGGTGGAGATCAGGGTCAAGCCACCGGTGCAGTGATGTGTGTGTGTTGTTTTGTTGGAGTTATGTTCATTGTTATAGACAAGAAAAAAATCAACTGGAAATTGGCTAAGGGAATTTTTTTTTTCTTCTAATCCTGTTAGAGTCTTCAGTTAACCTTTGATAATATTAGACACCTATGAAAAGAAACCATGTCTCATGACTGAAATATATAAAAATCTTTGTCTCTTTGTCATTGTGATTCACACCACTGCACACAACGAAATGTGACCTCGGCATTTGCCCCAGCACCATAGTGAACAGTGGGCAGCTTTGGGAGCAGTGAGTGGGGACGGCGCCATGCTCAGTGGACATCAGTGGTAACTCCGGACCCAAGTCCGCTTCCTTGACCACTAGGCCACCAACTGTCCCACTCAGAAACTCAGTTTCAGTGAGGCCACCTTGCTGTTTCCGTCAATTTGTTTTTCATTTTAATACTTCGTACCACAAAAGTTACATCTGGGGCAGTGGCAGCCTAATGGTCAAGGGAATTGGACTAGTGTCCGGAGGGTCCCATTTCCCACCATTAAAAGTCACATTTGGTTGTATGCAATGGTGTGGGTCAATATGCTTTTCTTTCTTTTCCTGTCCTTTTTTGGACAAATATAACAAAGACAACAGCTCATAAGAGTTTCATTTAAAATCTGATATATACCCATATTCTTAATTTCATAAGAGAAATCTCAAGGGATTAATAAAGTTCTATCTAATCCAATTTTATCTATTGTCCACATCAATAGCTGTGGTATCGTTCCACCAAAAGCACTGCTTTTAAGCATTCCGTGCTTTCCTGCTTATTGTATTCTTCTGGTAAGATATAAAGTGATGACAGGATTTAAAATGGACAAAATTAGGATAACAAGGATGGTCTAATAAAATCTTTCTATTTTTTCTACCCAAAAGACCAAAAAGGTTCCCACCTTTGATTAAATGTCTTTTTCTAAATAAAGGAATGTCCCCACAAAACATCTATAAATGTCATTTGCAATTTATTTTTGGTAAAGTGGATCGTAATTCAATTTTAGTCAATTTCTTTTTTTATTCTGGCGTGCATGCAGATAAAACCTGTCCATGTGCCTATTAGAGGGATCAACAACTCAATAAAGAAACATACTAAAATCAGAGGGTTCAAAAGGGTTCTGTGTTTCAATATATAGATTTTTTACACTAATAAACCTGCTCAATTAATGGCTCAATATATTATTTTTAATCAAAAAAATCCAATGTCTCTCCCACAATGCCTTTCTGTCCAGACACACCAGTCCATGAATGCCGTTGGGGGCCATTATCTTCAATTAGGAAAGACTCTGTTTGCCTGACCAACACATTAAGGTCTTGTCTGCTCCAAACTGCCGTGTCATGGATGATAAGGGTCCGAGTGTGACGAAAGCTGCGGTTCCCAGAGGCAGTAAACGCAGCACATCCTTGTGGAAGTTGAGTTAAAGTCAGCCGAAAGTGAACTTGCAGTGGAGCCACAGGGTAAGTGATAAGGATCAAAACTAACAGTTTTTAAAGCAGCTGAAGACAAAGTCTCAGGTCTTACAGGTCGTCCATTATTATTGTTATCATTATATTAAGGCTGTGCACCCTGTAAAAAAAAGGCAAAAAAAAATGGTTTCAATAATCATTTGTCTTGATTTTGATTAAAAACATCCATAAAGAATAAATGCAGGTTTTTCTCCGATCTAACCATCTAACTCTGATGCTTTAGATCTTGTTTATTAGCCTCATAACTGCACAATGTCCAGCATTTCCTGCCAAGTTTTAAAACTGAATTACTACAACAGACTCTTATTCATGTATTCACCAAACCCTACTGCTGTTAGACTGGTAATTCTAAGTGGGTGGTCTTAACCAATCACTGCTGCCGTCCTCATGGTTTGGTCTGACAGTTTCAGTCCCTGCCTCTCAGACCTACTCCCCCTTTATTTTAATACGTTTTATTTTTCCCAAATATTGATTTTTTTTTTTAATATTATTGTTTGTTTGGCAGTAAATGTTTGCAGATGACACGGAGCCATGTAGTGAATGTAGGCAGCAGCTGGAGGAATATCTAGGGAGGTGGAGGTTTGTATTAGAGAGTAGAGGAATAAAGGTCAGTTGTAGCAAGACATGAGTATGGGTGTGAATAAAAGTGACAGCAGTGGATTGGTGGAAGGTGGAGGAGTTAAGATTTTGGAAGAGAGGAGAAGAATAGAGTAGAGTCAGGATGGAAAAACTGGAGAAAAGAGTCAGAAGTGATCTGTGATAGAAGAGAGTCAGCTAAGGTGAAAGGGACAGTTGTGAGACCAGACAAAATGGATCAATTAGAGACACTACCAAAATGTAGAAGACAGGAGGCAGAGTTAAAAAAGAGATTTTCCAGTCCACGTGGTCCACGTGTCCAATTTAGTCTGCATTGCTCAACAAGGCACAAATTAAGACAGGGCAGGGCTGAGGGGCATATACAAAAACATAGAAAAACTAAGAAAGAAATTCAGCAAGAAACCATATCAGTATATGTAACAGAAAAACTAAGACTTTATGAATGTAACTACTTGTAGTGCATTGTAATAATATTAATGAAAAAACTCAGGTTAAAAAATTAGCATTTCTTCAAGTCTTTAATATAAGGCAAACGTATTAAGTATTTGGGGCAGTTGGTGGCCTAATGGTTAAGGAAGCGGACCTGGGTCTGCAAGGCCCCCGGTTCGAATCCCCCATACCGCCAAGTTACCACTGAGGTCCACTGAGCATGGCACCGTCCTCACTCACAGATCCCGGGCGCTCAAAGTTGAATCACAATGTCACAATGACAAGGAGTTTGCTTTCCTTAAGCTCCCGAGGGCCATACAAATTAACTTGGCGTGCCATATTAGGCTCCTGGGCCTTGAGTTTGACATATGTGCAATCGAGATAGAACCAAACCGACAACAGGCAAGCAAGGTTCTAGTAGACCCCTATGAAATAAGATAGTGGCCCAAATTTGGCCCACGAGTCTTAAGTTTGATATACATTATGTGGTCTTGCCTGTACTAGACAATTCCCTCAGCTTTCACCTGCCACTTGACGACCGTCTGGGAAAAACAGGGAAAGACAGTCGCCAATAGTCTAATCTAAAAGTTCCTTTGACATTTCAGTGATAAATCACCACAGTTTATGCCCCCAGATTAGGTTTGGCCGTGACCAGATTACATTCCTCTGGCATAATGCATTGGTCAGGCCGCTGCACTGGTCCACACTGAAGGTCGTTCTGGCTGGTTTTGTTGAATGTGCAGAAACTTTTCCACCAGAGCACATTGATGTGTCTGTTCCCACCGTGACTCACAGGCTCCGTCGTGGATGTTAGACCAACAGACCTGGATTTGTTGTTAGCATCGGAGGTATTTACGCCGTCCCCATATCTGACAGAGCTCTCAGAACGGCAGCGTTGACAACGTTAGCAGTTCAGACTGATAGAGATGTCCCTTAAAACGTTATCGCAACACATCGTCTGGCTTAGAGGTAGCATTTCCCTTGATTTGCTACGGAAAATTGAGCGCGTCACGTTATTCAGGAAATGATTTTATGATCGTGAGGAGGTTGAGAATCTTCTCTCCCACGTCCCACCTGCAGCCAGCCAACCACTCTTCCTCTGCCAGTGAGGGTGGGTGGAGGGGAGGGTTGCATGTACCTTGAGGCATACACCGACTGCACACAAACACACACACACGTCACAGGCCCAGCTTTAGCACATGAAAGGCCTCCTACAGATGTGAAAAACATAGAGCAACAATGCTTTGAAGTCTATCACTCAGCCATCTAATGTAGGGATGTTTTCTCCTCCTCAAAAAGTCTGATTCATATTTCCTTCCCAGAAAGGTCCTCCCTAAAGTCTGCTTAGACCGGCCGTTATGGGAGTTATTTGGCTTTTCTCACAACAGCCTCTCCGTGTATCTGGAAACGTGCAAAATTCATCAGCACTGTTGCATCAAAGCAACGAAAGCGAGAAACTAGATGCGATCGTTAATAATCCCACATGAGTTTTCTTATATTTATAAAGAAATTGGTGGGGAACACAATGCTAGCCCAGTTTTGGTTTCTCGGGAACTAAGGGCGAAAATGTATCTGTCTGTCTGTCTGTCTGTCTGTCTGTCTGTCTGTCTGTCTGTCTGTCTGTCTGTCTGTCTGTCTGTCTGTCTGTCAGTACAGGGTGCAGCAGCCACACTGGTGGTTTTTTATTCTGCTGACTGGATAAACTCTGTTTTTTCTTGGATTGTGTTAATAAAGTTCCATATCTATCTACCTACCTACCTCCCTACCTACCTACCTATCTATCTATCTATCCATCCATCCATCTATTTAT
>JAFBJS010000760.1:146469-174241 GCA_016785265.1 Paraplagusia blochii
TTTTTTTGTTGTTATTATATTTGTCCAGATTAATGTAGATTAAGTGGAAGCAGACTTTTAAATGGACAAGAAATTAAAGAAAGAGTTGTCTAATAATTTTTTCCATGACTGTATACCTACATATTTCATTCCTTGTGTTCTTCCTCCAGTTCCTTTGAGATCTACTGGCCTGATCTTCCCCATTTAATTGATGAATGATCTTTAAAGCTCTAAAACGTATAATAGATGCATTGGAAGCCATTGTGCACGGTTCCCACATGGAACCTTTCGATCTGACACCCCATAAAACGACCAACTTTTTCCCCTTTGCAGCAGTTAAGTAATGCCAACTGTAAAGCAAACAGTATTTTTCCCCAACTAGTTAAACTGACACCTAAAATAACAGCACTCATCGAAGATCAGGGCCCATCACATCGGCCGTCACCTTTTCAAAGACAGCTCTAAAGAATACATTACAGCCAGTCATTCATGCAACTTGCCTGCAGCAGAGGTGGTTCAACAGCAGGGACCTGCTGTGATTACAGCCTCATTGGGTTTCATATTTATAACAGCTGACGGGGATCCCCAATTATACATGTGACTGTGTATTTAACACACTGACTTTTTTTTTCACCTGACACTGCAGTCATTACCTGTGGTGATATATGGGTCATTCAGGAGGAGCATGTGGTCAAGACCCCACAGAGGGTGGGTTCATTTAAAGTGTGAATTGTTTATAATGCCATTCATGGATCTTTGTCTGTTGTGCCATATACACCTAATGTGGAGGGGTAGGAGAAACAAAGGTGTTTGATTTAAGAACGGACCAAGATAGGACCTTTAAAATGTCTCATATATTTGGATCGGTCAGTTATATGGACCACAAACTAATACCCATCCTTATCCCCCTCGGAAATACACTACAATTTAGAAGTTTAAGGACAATTTTATTTGACAGAAAACACTGTTTTATTTTCCAATAAAATTAAATTTCACCTAAAATTCTGCAATTTATTTATTGCTAAAGTGGTAAATGACTATTCTGGTTGCAAACGGCTGTTTTTTTTTTTAGGTGGGGATCGGGGGGTGTTGGTGCAACATCTACCTAGAGTATAGAGCAGGGGTCTCAAACGCAAATAAGTTGAGGGACACTGCCCCCACTGTCATTTCACCTAAGGGTGAACATATTGGCTATCAAAAAGAAAGGTGTTTTATAAATTCTCCGTACATTCTGTGTAAAACAACACCGCGGATGCGCAGAAAAATTCAAAAACGAATGAACAGGAAATGAACCTGAAGAAGTTTGAGAACCAGGGTTATGAGAACTATAGGGTTTACCAAAAAATGTGGAGGGAAAATCTTTAAAACATAAAAACCTCCCATATATTTATTGGTGAAGCAAAAATTTCTGATACTTTTTTCCACTGCAGCATAGACTAAACTCTGGCAGGTAAGCAGACATATCTCAAGAGGAAAATACTTATTTTAGTTCATAAATCTAAAAAATAAACCCTTTTCATTTTTAATTTCTTGGTTCCAGATCTGCCTGCCATGTCAAACTTGTTTTGGTTCAGGGATTGCAGACTAAGTTGATGTTTATCGGGCCAGTAAAATCATGATAAAACGTCATATTGAATGTATAAAACCACCTGCAGAGCAGGTTGAAGAGATGTCTAGTAACAAAAGATATATATATATTAATATTTAAATTTTTAAGTAAAAGTGCAGAAATATCATTCCTCAACCCAGAAAACTTGTCAAAATGATATTATTATTGTCTAATTTGTCTCCAATGACTGCATAGTACAGTTAAAAGCAGACTTGCATAATCTAAGGCCTAGGAACCAGATGTGGCTTGTTGGGCTTTTTAATCTCGCCCACCAAACATGTCCAAATAGTATTGTTAATTTATATTATCGTTGTCTTTCTGCCTTTCCTTGCAATGCCAGTACTTCCTCAGTAGATAGTGTAGAAAAAGCTAAAAGTATTTACACGTCAATGATCTTAGTTCACACAAATGCCAATCTATCTACCCTTGACCTGGCTCCCGTATCAAATTTTAGGGCCCATTGTGGCCCGTGAGATGTAGATATACACCTGTCTGTCCTACAGTGTTGACCCACCTTCCACCTGTGGTGAAGCTGTTGCCGTGCTGTGGACAGCGCTCTGGTGTGGGCTCCAAGGTAGGGACACGGGTGACTGGTGCTGCTGGGACATGGCAAGCTGAATTGAGGCCAACTATGTGGATACGGTCCAGAGTTATAACAACCATCCTCGTTGTCTCTTTGAACCACCCAGTGGCCGTTTGGACCGGAGTGCGAGTGGAACATGTCAAACAGGCCGGAACTGTAATTAAAAATAAAAAGGGAACAAGTCCTCATAAATCAGAATAATGAAATTCTTACATTACCCTTATTAAATCATGATTTACCCTTCGATTTCTCACTGGATAACTAGTTTACAAGGAGAAAACAAAAAAACGAGGGCAGAACAGAAATGCATGAATAAAAGCATTTCAGTGTCTCTGACCATTTAGCATTTTCACCGTAGCGTGTTGAGAAGGATGGCACGACCTGCTCTGGTGCTCAGCGTTGTGTTCTGCCAATTCTTAAATAAACCGCACAAGGAAACAATTACCACACTGCAGATTATCAGCCCCAGTACTACAAATATTTGTAAGGCAAGTGCGTATATATTCTTTCATGTCTCCTTTAAAAAAATTTTAATAACTCCTTTTCTTTAGCACAATCCTGATGATGAGTACCCGTCCTGGGTGAGGATCCCCTCCACTGTCGATCACCCTAACGTGTGTCTTCTTCCTTCCGTTTTTGGGAGTCGTTCCTCAGCTGGTGTGAGGATCTACAAGGGCAAGAGGTATCTCTTCCTGTTATTGTATATTCTTTCTTATTCTTGTTCTCATGCATGCTTGTTCGTAAAGTGACTTGAGATAACAGTTGTTATGATTTGGCACTATAAACAGATAAAAGTTGGAGTTGAAGTAGAGTAGGGCAGGAGTGTGGAGTGGTGAAAGAAGGGGTGATGGTGGTGCACATCCTGTGACACGTTACCAGTCCATTAAGAGCTCACATATAGACACAAAACAACAGCTGAATAAGATTCAATGAATTGTAACATTACAGCCGTCCCCAATATGTGGGTCAGGGCCTCATATGGGTGACACAAACACTGACAGTGTGGGCCCAGGCTGTCATGTACGCTGTATTTTCTGCACAATAAGTTTCACCAGCCAGATTTGGTGCCCTATAGTGGCTGTCAGAGTAGATATTCAAATATATGTAATATATATGTCTATATATACATGCACAAATATATATACACAGATCCACACATATATGAAGTTTTACATATATGTTGCATATGAGCATTAATTGCAAACCCAGCCAAAGGATAATTCAAAAAGTGCAACCTGTAGCCAGAAAATATGGAATATATATATTGGCATGTTATATGTGTGAAGCGATTGCTGTAAATATTTGAAAATATATATTCTACTGTATTTTTTTTTTCTTCTTGTGTCTTCTGACTTATTTTGTTTTATTTCTCATATATTTATTATTTATTTTCATTGTAAGTTACTGTAACTTCTAACTTTTTCTCCTTAAATTCTCACTTGGTTTATAGTGTCACCAAATGTATTGTCTTGTGATATAATGTAATGTTAAACATGCAAAGTTGACTTTTCACTCTGCAAAAGCCCAATACATAGCAAGGGGGCGCTGCTGAAAAAGCGTGTTTAAACCAACATAGAACTGGAAGAACATTCTTGCTCCGCAAAGGGCCCTCAGTTACGACCAGGGAGCGAACTGGGCCACTCACCACTCCACCACCGTGTGGTGTCCTTCCAACATTGTGGTACAAAATTAGCCAAGAGACTCAATGACCTTCTCTGTTCTCATTTTTTCTAGGTTCTAACAGGAAATCTGTGCTGCTCCCTGGTCAGAGAACATTAAACGACACAATCAACTTTCCACAGAAAAGTTGCCCAGAACTGAATTAGAGTCGCGGAAAAGTCATCAATAGCCAATGGTCTCCAGAGGGATCCAAGAAGGCGAGTGGGGAAGTAAGTACTTCACATCCAAATTACAATATTTGAGTGCAAATTAGCTGTCAGTGTCACCGAAGTACTAATGGAGAGTACATGGGAAATAGGACACAGAGAAGTGCTGGAACACTTGAAGACAAAGGTAAAAAAAAAAAAAAGAGGAATATGTGTGATTATAATCTCAGTTTCCAGCTTCTGCCTCTCTCTCTGCTCCTGCCTCACCCTCCACGTGTGGGAGGTTAATTGGCGAGGCATTTAGCTGCCTGGCTGTCCACACGTGGTGCAAACACTGTTTAATTGCCTTTATTCTGTCACCAACAGTGCAGAATTTTTCCACCGGCGGTTCTGGGCCTGTGGAGTAGCGGATGTGGGTCGGATGTGGGTAGGTTTTTGTCCACCGAGCTGAATTCCAACGGCCTCGGTCATTTGGGAAACAAGTGTCCGGTCTGTGAGGGTTAAACCCGGGTCTTTGTCTCATACTTGAGTGCTCCACTGTTTGCCCGTGAGCAAGGCATCGCATGTCGATAACAATGGACTGGGGCATTAACACATGGAGAATGTGGGTTGGGAATGCAGCTCAGACGGGCCGTTGTAATGCATTCACTAATCCACTATGAGTGTCACCTTAGTACCTGCCACTGATTGTGCTGACTTCACTTCCTTCTGAAGTATTACGATATTTTTCAACACACGTCGGAGAAACATCCGTCTGAGATTCTCTCATCAAGATACACAGATACACACATCTATGAACTTTCATCAAAGCTAAACAGTTTTATTTTACATTTTTATCAACATTTTCTAATATCAGCAGACTGATTATTAGCTCAATGATGGCATTTTAATATTAAATCTACAATGCAATTGTAATAATTTTTTCGGCCGTTAATGAAAATCTAATAACACAACATGAGTCCCCAAGATAGTTTTGGTGAAAAAAACTTTTACTAAAGTAAAAGCCACTAGATGACAGCTAATTTATTAATGTCACTATTTAATAAATAGAGACATTTATTTAAATGTCACTATTTATATTTATTAAATAAATATATGTTAATATCACTGGGTTGCATGCAGAATTCTGATGCTAGAATAGAGAGTTTTACGCAGATAAATAATGTTATTGTCGGGCCTTCAATGCTATCAGTTGATATCGAAATTGAAAATCAATCAGTTTTTGGACAATATCGCAGAATTTAGTTTTTAGGGTTTTTTTTAATAACAATTTCATTAAATTGCAATAAAAACTAATAATGTCTTTTTTGGTCCAGTATTTTCTTTTATTTCATGTTCACAAATGTTTTGTTTATTAAGATTATTTATGAATAATTGTGATAATAATCTAAAGCTACATTGTCAGTTAATCAGCTTAAAATCATTTTAACAGCCGTCAAATAATATATTGAAAATTTCGTCTTTGTTCTGTTTGTTTTTTCTCATTAATACATAATAAATACAGTTTTGTAATTTATTTCCAATTACAACATCAACCTAAACCAATATATGCAGCTGAATGCACTCAAAGCTGAGGTAAACATCTAAGGAAACAATCTTTCAGGATATTTCATGACATTTCCAGACACCCATAAAAATTACTCAGGTGATTTTTCTGTCTTGCTTCTCTGAGCCTCAATCAATCTTTTCAAGTCAATCAGTCACACATCCGACTGTAGGCTGGGCCGTTGATTTTACGACGCTGTGGTTTAATGTAACTCAGCTGAGGATCGTCCCCTTCGTCTTAATTGGCCTACCTCAATCAGTGGGTCTCATTATCGATTGTCTTCCTGAAAGGCCACGTAATGCTATTGTGATGGTTTCAACTCATGAGACCAAAAACCTTATGATCCTGAGGTTGTTGAACAAGTGGTCGCCCAGTTTGACTTCCTTTCAAACCAACAGAGATCTGGCGGTCAACCACAGGCTCCCCGCTGCTCCGCCGATAGGGTTTACAGATAAAACAAAGCCTTGTTGTTGCTCAGAGACACCAGCTCAGCGTGGTTCAGGGCGTCAGACCTATTTGTAGAGATCACACTTGTTTGTCAGCAGTGACACCAGAGGGAAAACCGTCAGTAGCAGTTTTACTGTTAGTTTTGATAAAAATTTAGATTCAAATGATGTTAAATTTGACGCCTCACGATTGCATAATTCTTTTTCATCCACCCCTCAAAAGTCCTACAAGCTCCAGGCATGAGTGAAGAGCAAAAGAATATATATGTACATATGCATATATACTGTATGTGTGTATGTACATACTCTCTATATATATCTATATATATATATATGTATATATATATGTATCAGCATCCCATAGAGCTTAACTGCGTGCTACAGCAAAACAAATGGATATTAATGGTGTCATTATATATCATTATTATTAAGTTCTTTGTTGACATTGATACTGACAGATGTTGTAAACTGGTATTTTCAGTGTTTGGATTGTGTAAAAAATGTAAGTATGTCTGAAAGAGTGTTTTAAAAAGGATTTTGCAGATCCATAGAATAGAATCGACATCAACTTCAACGTGTCACCAGGACAGGGCAACAAGATGCAGTTGCATCCATCCAGAAGAGCTCAGCAATACATAACATATATACACTGAAAGCTAAAATATAATAACTAAGAGTGATAATATGAGGGGATGTTATAAATATAAACCTATAAATTTTAGATATTTGAAAGGTAAAATTCATAACATTAACATATAAATTACATATAACCATATATATTTATATATGTACAGTATATTTTTATATATATAAATATATGTTTACATATACATTTACATACCGTGTGTATAACCCACCATAGGCCTGTATTTATATTGTGTTTATATCACCATAATGTTGAATGCATATATAATGTTTTGTAATATTATAATTTCATATTATCAATATATATTTTATGTGGATGTTTTTAATCTCGAGATTGTAGATATTGTGGTCTAACTACCTAATAATAGAATATTTATGGGGCGGAAAAAAAAAATATTGATTTTTAGGAAGGAATGAAGGAATGGAAAGCAAACTTCACGTCATTGTGACATTGTGATCCACACTACTGCACTCAACAAAATGTGTCCTCTGTATTTAGTCCAACGCCTGGGCAGCAGAGAGTGGGGACGGAGCCATGCTCAGTGAACTTCTGCTGTAGCACTACGCCACCACTGCCCTAGTTATTTTTAATGGATAAATTCAATTTAAATACAAAGACAGATTAAACTCATATTTTGGAACTGTATATTTTTCATGTGTTTTTTGTGGTTCACCAAATTAGGCCATAATGTGTGGCATATTGCTTTTTTTTATTGTACGTTATAAATCTATAATTTTACTACTGCTCTCTCTCAATTGCGTGTCTCATATTGTATGTAATAATTTTCCTTTAAAATATGTTTTAAACCGTAGTTTAATGCAGTAATCCACGCCACTGACTAAGCACACGCTCATTTCGACGTCATGAATGACAGCTCTGTGTTCAAATGTGCCAGCGTATTGAAGAGCTTACATCTGACTCTAACCGACATTGAAATCCACCGTTCAGATGTGAGTGCAGCTCACACGTCCATCAGATCCATTCTGTTACTTCAAAGAGCGAGCTCAAGGAAAAGGCTGCAGACCGTGGATGAACATTCACTCTCAGTGGTCCTGTGGTCAGGGATGTGCACCACCACCTCTGAGACACTTTGAAGTCAGTCCTCAGAGCAGACAATGTTTACATTCTTCCTGCACATGCCCTCCTGCCCTCCTGTCCTCCTGTCCTCTGTCTTTCCCACAACTCTTTCTGTTAGATTCCATCTATCTTTCTATCTATCTATCTATCTATCTATCTATCTATCTATCTATCTGTCTGTCTGTCTGTCTGTCTGTCTGTCTGTCTGTCTGTCCGTCCCTCCGTCTGTCTGTCTGTCTGTCTGTCTGTCAGGCTTTCTATCTGTCTGTCGAACTATCTATCCAACCATCTATCTGTCTGTCTGTCCTTTTTTTTTTTTTTTGTCGGTCTGTCTGTCAGTCTTCCTGTCTGTCTGTCTGTCTGTCTGTCTTAAGGCTGTCCTGCTAAAAATATTAACCTCTAATAGATATTGAAATTTTGAATGACAAATTTCCATATTGGCTAATATGGATAATTGTTATTACAGTATTGACCACTAGATGGGGATGTTTTCACCGAATCCACGTCTTCGTTAAAAGGATCACGACCTCTAATTTTTTTTGTTGTTGTTGTTGACGTAAACGGTATCTATGGAAACCTAAATGTGACATAGAGCGGTTTATTTGCTGCATGTGTACCTCTGCTACAGGCTAAGAACTAAGTTACTCAGGATGTAAGTCACTGTCCCGTGAGGCGTTTACACACGTCCACCATATTTCCCTCATCGTCATCCACATGTTCACTTATGACAACAACGTTCCCGTGATGCAAGATTGGAGAAGTTGACAGGGTTTGTTTGGTTTTTTTTCTGATAAAGAATATCAAGTGACTTGAGAATGAGGAAATTCATCTTCAGGAACCAGGAGAACTTTTCTGCTTTGTCATTCTGATGTGTGCAAACAAGTCGAGACAAGACGCGAGAAGGGAGATAATGACACTGTGTTCTATCATAATTAAAGAGCCTGAAAGTTGTGTGTTGTCACAGCTACACTTCAGAGTCAGGAGCAGAGATTTTCCGCAGGCTTTTATAGTGAAAGTAAAAATACCAAATAATAACCCGACAGTTGCTTTTGATTTGCTATTGTTGAAACATATATAATTTATATGTTATGAGTTACGAAAGCTAGGAGCACCAAATGTCTTTGTTAGAGCTATGGGGAACGCAGGAATTAGGAATTAGGAACGCAGGAATCAAACTCCTTGTCATTGTGACATTGTGATCCACACCACTGCACACATCAAAAAGTGACCTCTATATTTGCCCCATCACCACAGTGAACCACAGTGAACAGTGGGCATCTTTGAGCACCTGGGGAGCTAACTTGGCATTTGAGGGGATTCGAACCTAGAACCCTGCGGACCCCAGTCTGGTTCCTCAGCCACTAGGCAACCACTGCCCCTAGGTTAAAGAACTTCATGTATTAGTAGAGGTTGATATCAGATTCCGAACTGATGTGTGATGTGAGCATAGATAGAACCTTCTGTGAAAGATAGATTATGTAATTTGTAGAAACTTATGATTTAACATATATTGTGGGTGATATAAAATGAAATTAAACACAAACAAGAATATACTTTCCGGACACTAGAATTTCCTGTAGCTAAAAGGTTTACTCCCAATGAACAACAAATGTAAACATTAGCCAAGAAATCAAGCTAATCCTGCTATCAAGCTAATGTGTCCTGTACCTGAAAAATAAATGATATATTTATAATTAAAGGAGTAATAAACCAGATAAGTATGATAATAAAAACAACAAAACACAAAAAACATTAACTGGGCAAATGTCTAAAAATAAGTGAATAAAAAGCTGTGGTTGACAAACAGTCAGTTAAGCCAAAAGCTAACTGTAGGCCTAATATTAGTTCAACTGCTCTGAGAATAAAATAACTTCAAACCACAGTCTCAAAACCAAATCAAAGTCCATTCCAGTCCTTGCCGTCACACCAGAATAATCAATTGCAGGAAGTTGCACGCCACAAAAAGTGTTGCCAAATGACAGAGAGGAACGGCAGAGATCCCTATCCTTGATGTGTCTTCACAGACTAGAACAAGGCTGGCTTTGTGAAATGTTTATTTGTGAAAAAACTTGTTCACAAAATACAGTTTACTTTGCTGCAAAACTTTTACAGGTTATTGGCTTTTATATATATATATATATATATATATATGTATATATATATATATATATACTGCATATATGTATATATATATAGATATATATATCTAAAGAGTTACAATAAATAATATATATATACATATATGAAAACATCTAGAAAACATCTAGAAAAACTATGTGTGAGTCTGGTAAGCTTGGCAAAACCCAGACATCGTGTTATCCGACAAAACAATATCCAGCTCACCAATATCACGTAATTATGATATCATAATATTACACCGATGTTATCTCGAAACATGCCAATGTCGAAACATAAGACACCATCACTTGACATTTGTGTCTTTGGTCAGATGATAAAACTATGTACATCTTATACCAACAATTTTTAATCCTTTGATAGCAAAGACGGGGATATATATATAAGATGTGATATATATATATATATATATATATATATATACACACACACAAATATATACAGTATACTGTTGGTCCTCGGTCTGACGCCCCGATGTATATATATGCAGTATTGAAATGACAACCTCTTCATATATAAATATATCAAAAGATTATTGAGGGGGAAATATATATGTTAATTGCGATTATTTTTACCTATCTGGCTGGATTTAAAATACAACTACCTGTATGTGTATATATATATATATATATATATATATATATACACATATATATAATTATATATATATATAGTATGTGTGTATATGAATTTATATATCCATGTTTATATGTATATATATTTTTATAAATGCATATACATATATTTATATTTACATATAAATATACACACATATATGTAATCATATGAATGACACTAATATACACATATATGCACACATGCCCACATGTGTCATAGAAGAGGAATCCAGCTTTGTGAACTAATTATAGTCTTTGAGCCTCACTACTGTTTCCCACCACACATGCATCATCTGGATCATATGCATCATACCAGTCTGTGGTATTTGCGATTTACAAGCGTGCACGAGCAGTGGTGGAGCATGAGCTGATGACCTCACAACTGAGGACTGTTTACATAGTACTGTGCTACACAACATTGTTCATTACCAGTGGTATTTACTGATATTAAGGTAACCAAAAGAAATACATTGATACTAATATGTGTTAAGTCTGTTCAAAAACAAATGTTAAGCTGCTATTTTTTTTCCGTGTCCGTGGTTTTAATTTTGTAGCTAGTTTGTGCATTATAAGTGAAAAAAAATTGTGCAGATTTAGTTCAATGGGAGAGAGAATTGAGAGAATAAAAAAATCTGGAATTACCTGCAGTCTATGGGGATAATGACGACGGGCTCCTTTGGTTGCAGTTTGGTGATCAGTTGTAGAAGCATGGAGCCCGTGGAAAGGCCCAAGATTTAAAGCAATTTGTGTTTCCTCTTTTCTGACTGCCAGGAGCGGGTGCAAAGGGAAGCTTTTCCTGTCGACTGCCTCACATCCAAAGCAGAAACCACCACCACAATGTTTTGCAAGTCATCGTGTTGCATAAGGAAGGAGGCCAGAAAATCATAGTGATCTGGAAACTGAACTTTTTGGCATCACTCGCAATACAGACTCGAATTAATTCCACATTCTTGAGACGCCAGGATTTTGATCAGCTTTATGAAACGGTTGCATCTCCCTCCAGTGGGAGAGCGGCCCCCGGTGGTGCAGTCACAGTCAAGCTCTAATCTGCATAATAACAGTGATGAAGAACCCATCAGCGGCAATTTGAGAGGAAGAGGTTCCAAAACCCTCCTTCACACTCCTGTTGATTGTGTTTATTCACGACAGTTAGGTTGATGAGGGAGCAATATGGAGGAGGCTGGATGGACACTCGCCACGGGTTAGCGCTAAAATAGACAGAGAGAACAAACATCGAAGGCGTGCTGAAATCAGGGCGTCTGTCGGAAATCTCCAGAATGCAAATTTGAAAAGCACTTCATTACTTTTTTTTTTTTTCATTCTTTTTTTTTTTCTTCCTGTCTTTGTGCAATTTTGTGTCTGAGAGATTGAACTAAGTGGTTAATCAAGACTCCAACCGAAGTATGTCTGAGGAGGAGACGGAGGATGCTCCTCCGCTCAAAGACAAGATGGTGACCTGTGTGTGTTTTCATGAGATGACCATCAATGATCAGGGCTGGGAGTTCAGGCAAGAGGAGAGTTCTTCCTTCAAGCGTAGTTACTATTATTACCTTCAAAACCTTGGAAACTGTACTTATAGTTTGAGTTAACATAAACCTTGGAACATGAAAGCATCACAGAACGTGGTTCCAAAAACATTTATTTATTGCATATAACTTTCTTTATCTGTTGATAAAGAAAGACGTAATCGGAGATGCAGACGATCTTTATGAGTGTCTTTCTTGAATTCCTGCCAGAACAGTTTCTTTCAACTAAACAGGAGTGCCTTTTAAGTGACTCCCTCACTTAAATGTCCTCACTTAAATGTCCTCCCTCACTGCATCCATCAATCTCCTCTTTGTCTCCTACCTGGTAGCTCCATCTCTAGGATCATTCTTCTACCAATATAACCACCGTCCCTCCTCTGAACATGTCCAAACCATCTTAACCTAGCTTTATTAGCTTTTTCTAGCGTTATATATTTTTTAATCCATATAATTTTATTATGTATAGATATTGTGACATTTTTGTTGATGATTTATTCTTCTTGATATACCGTCTATATGCTACGGCTAAAAACTGGGGAGAACAAATTACAGTAGCTAATGTGATATTCCATAATTTCATCACGTATACTTATTGTGACATTTTTGTTGGTGATTCTTGTTCCATTAAATTGTGTTTGTAAAAAAAGTCCTACGACCTTGTACAACTTCTGAAATGATTTGTCTTTTCAATTACAATCCCAATACAATATATAATACAATAGTACAGGTACTGTTTTCCGAGTATACGAAGGCCAAGTATACAAAGTGTACTAAAGTAATATTTTATTGAATTATTCATATCTTTAAACTTATTTTAGTCTAAATAACTAAGTTCCTCTTTTCAGGGGAGAGGTTTTGAATCATTGACTTTGAACTTGTGGTTCGTGGGCCAAATTTGGCACGCCAAACTCTCCAACTAGGCCAGTGAATGGATTCTAAAAAAAAAAATAAAAAAAACTGTTTTGACAAAATTGACACAAAAATTTTACTTTTTGTCAAAATGAAAAAATAAATCACAGCAAACAGCAAAGTTGAAGTAGCAGGGCCTCCATTGGTGATGTTAATGTGAATCCACTGTAGAGGCCTTTTCACACATGCATCACATTCCACTGCTCTAACCCAATAAACAGTGCAGGCTATTTTAGTCAAGACAGCAACTTCTCTCTTGTTCACATCGGCCTTAAATGCATTTCTTTACACAGCAGCCATTCTCCCTCTCCAGTGCCACTGACGGCTTCTTTTGTCTGAGCTGTCCTGTTGGTGCGCTGCTGTTCACTCCTGGTGACGACAGCAATTTTCCACAGCGCGTCTGAGAGGTTAGACGGCTGACCACCTTAAACTGTTTAGTTTACTTTACAGTCTCGTCGTAGTCGTACTGAGAGGCCGTCACAAAAAACCTTTCCTCATCCAGATGAGTTCAAGTTCAGATCACTCCACGTTATCTTTCTTCCGTGTCTGTGATCTCACTCGCCTTGATTATGTTCTTACAACGTTGGGCTTGTTGTTGTCATCTCGACGGAATGTGCAGAACATTAGAATACCAGTCACTTGGTGATCAGATCTCTGAATGAGGATTACATTGTACGTTTTGGAGGCACCATGGCGAAGCTGAGACCAATGGAGGAGACAGAGGAGAGAGCGAAACAGAAGCAGTGGAACAGAAGCTGGTGTTTGATCTCACCAGGACAGGACCTTCTCGCATAGTGTTTGGTCTGACGTACAGACGGTGTAAGAGTGAGAACCGACAACGTCACTATTACAGTTCCAGTCCATGCATTAAACGTGTCACGACGCCTGTGTTTGATGCGTTTCCTCCAAAAATGAATCTTTTGTCCCCGTTTTTTAATGCCAAGGGCCCACTTAAAAAGAAAATTATTGGACAGGGACTCTCTTTATAAACCCAGAAAAGATGTGACTGACTGTCTAAAAATACAGAAACCATAGATATTCTATTTTACATAATATTTCTGCCTTTTCCCCTGCAATGTGCAGAGTTACTGAGAAGATGACATAAAAGTACTAATACTACTAAAAGCATTTTAGCATGTGGACCTCAGATTAATACAGTTCTAACTATCCATAGCTATCTATCTCTATCTATTTATAGACTAGCCATGAGCAAACTAAGGCTCGAGTACCAGAAGCTGCACGTTCAACCTTATAATCCGGCCCACCAAATGTGTCTGAATTATATACTACTGGTTTGTATTATGATTATACTTCTTCCTTCTTCCTTAAATTCCCATGTTTTTCTGTAGTTGGCATAAAAAAGGCATTGCTAAGGAATTATATAGGGGTCCAGGGGGTTCCACTCACTGCTCCCCACGTGCCCAAAGCGGCCCACTGTTCACTTTGGTGATGGGTTAAACAGTAGTGGTGTGGATCACAATGACGAGGTGTTTGCTTTCCTTCCTTTTTTTCTTTCCTTATGACTTTTACATGTCATTCATCTTCATTCGCTGCCATAGCTTCATCTATCTGCTTTAAACTCCAACCCCCATATCCAATCCAAACGCCTGCCAGGTTCTGACTCTGAAATAAAAGGTCAACATTTTTTTCGCACCAAACGATCATAGTCAGAGAAGCTCATGAGACTTAATCCTAGTGTCCTGGGTTTGTCTAGTGTAGGTATTGGGTGGCTCGGCACTAAAGGAAGCAGACTTTGGTCCAAAATACATTAGGCCTTAATTGTTATTCTACAGTGGAGGGCAGTGTTGGGCAAATTACTTTAAAAAAGTAACTTATTACTTTACTAGTAACTGCTTTGAAAAAGTAACTAGTTAAGTTACTTGTTACTAAATTAGAAAAGTAACTAACACCTAGTTACTTTACTTTAAATAATAATAATAAAAAAACACATTAAAAAGTATGAGATAATGAAATGTAGTGGTACAATGGAAACAAGATAGATGTTTAGACATTTTGACAGGCATCTTTATTGTAACCTAAACTTGCCATCAAACCAGGTAGTGCACAAAAAAATGGTGTAAAGGTAAACAACAACATAGCAGTGCTAAAATAACTACAGTATATAAAATTATTATATTCTTATTGCAATGTCAAGTTAACAATCCGATTTTGGCAATGTACAAGTAAAACAACTGCACTTTTGGCAGTGTAGCCAATAGAGTGTGGGTGTGTGCTTCTGTACCACATCGCATGTGTGAAACTGTATTTCCCTAAAAAGCAAGGAGACCCGCCCAGAGCTTTAGAGCTGCTCTCTGCTGACATGGTTGATGGGTAAAATGCAGAGGTCACACTTGAAAGTGTGCAGTGGTTTGCTCTGTCACATTGACAGTTAAATAACTTTATTCAAGACAATTGTGTGAATAAAAGTCTGCGGTGGGTTCAAATATACCCTGAAACGGTGCATACTTGGAACACAGGCCTTAGGTTTGACATACATTCCCCAATTGTACAGTTTTGGACAAAAGAACTCTGACCAGATTGTCTCTTTCATCTCTATTTAAGCCTTATTCTTAAATGATCGATTTCCATTATATCTGTTTAAACTTATTATGACTTATGTGTCTTTTCAGATTTTTTGTCAAATCAAAATAATCCACAAGAGTCCGTGTTTGCAGTTTTTTTTTCCCTGACGTGCTGATTTTTTTTTTCCTCTCCAAGCCTCTGTTGTTCCATCAAATGCCGACCACTTCTTCTCTCCTCTGTCACACTGATTGATCCACACAGTACAGTGAAATAGCGCCATCACAAAATAAGAGTATCTGCAAAGCCCCGCTGCCCTTTTCTTTTAAGGAATGTCTAGTGCCGCCTGTGTCTGGTTTACCTGAGGCTTTTTTTGATCATGACAGCGTGCGACTGTGTTTGATTCTTGGGACACTTTGACAGGTTGCAGGCTGGAAACAGATCCGTTAGTGTCTGAAGTTAGATCAAAACAGACAGGGCCTGAACCACCGAGCTTCCAGCAGGGAGAAAAAGATCAGAAGATGCAAAAAGTTTAGCAGGAACTGTTGTAAGGTATGCACAGGCTACTGGCTTTTACGTGGTTGTCTTTTAGTGTTGCTCTTTATCACCGTCTTCTGTTCTTTTCACCTGAAACACAAAGTTTGAAAGGTCAAAGTGTTCTGGACAAAAAAGCATCAAAGTTGAGATTTGGTCTCTTTGTGAACATTTACAAAGGTAAAGCTTTACTTTAAGTTTGGGATGTTTGGAATATGAGAGGAAGTTGTGGTTAAATAAACACAGATTATTTTAAAGAGTCATTGCAATGTCCCTAGCCAGATTAAGATTGTTTGAACATGTTCAGGGGAGGGACAGTGATTATATTGGGAGAAGAATGATCCTAGAGATGGAGCTACCAGGTAAGAAATGAAGAGGAAGGACATGAAGGTGGTTGGGGTTAGAGTGGAGGATGCAGAGGACAGGGGGAGATGGAAATTGTTGACTCGCTGTGGCAACCCCTGAAAAAAGGGATAAGCTGATAGGAGAAGATTGCAATGTCCATAGCAACAAAGTGATATTTAATATCCACATTTTTTTTCTTAAAATTAATATTTTACAATGTGTTATATATCAATAAACACATTTTGGAATAGTGGGAAACACATGTCTAAATAAACCGTATGTGATTTCCACACAGAATGAATTAATCCAGACATTCAGAGAGCTATTTCAACTGAAATGAGCGATGTTTATTAACGTTAATTGAAGGTTAAGTTAAGTGTGTCTTCATCCTTTGGTGTACAACTGGCAAGAGAACCACGGGTGTGTTTGTTGTGAACATTTTTATAATTTCTTAAACTCAGAATACTTGGCATATGGAAAATATAGTAATGGCGACCTCTAGTGGTATTTTGTCAAAAGCAACAAAATAGCTTTCCGTTTCTTCGTGCTGATCTGTGATTGTATTTCATGTGCCACAATTTTGGATAATGCGGGTGATATTGTATGTTATTTTTAGCTATTCGTCAAAATCAAAATTTATTTCGCAAAGACAAGAGCTGCTTGTGGTTTGCATTTAAATGTCGCTGGTAAAACAAAATAAAAAAAAAAATTCGTTTTAGCCTATCTGTTTAATACATGATGTTTTACAATACATGAAATTGTCATATACCGTATGTCTGTCGTCATTATTTTGCTAATATATATAGACGAATCAGTCGAAACAAATGTACAAAAATGTTACTCCCCGTCGGGGAATCGAACCCCGGTCTCCCGCGTGACAGGCGGGGATACTTACCACTATACTAACGAGGAGACGTGCAATGCGTCGAAAAACCTATATAAATTGCTGATATTTACCGTAGATCCTTGCGATTGATTTTAGTTATGATTACATATTTATTGCATAAAAAGATTTTTTTTTTAAAAAAAAAGATTACATACATATTTGCAGAAAAGATGGCCGTCAGTGTTTTCGATTTGGAATCATCATGCATTTCTTGTCTTAGCATGTAGCTGCTGAAGCTGGGCCTCATTGTGAATACTACCTTTTCTTGTTTGTGTTTTAACCTAAAATATGCCTGACATAATAGCAGTAACAATAAGTTTGTATTTTAGTGTATTTCTGACAACTTCATCTGTTTCTATTTAAGGATGTTCTGTTTTTATTTCAATACCAACTGCCGCCTTTTGGGGGACTCAAACCGAGGCGATGACGTTCTGTGCTCTTAACGTTATTCGACTGCACCGCAGGAGGAGGTCAGACTTCACTTGGAGAAATGGCGACAACAGTGAAACTGAGCACCGGGGCTGATATGCCTGTCATCGGACTGGGGACATGGAAAGTGAGTTTGTTCTTCTCCTCTATACTCTCCTCTGTTAGGTAATCATTAAATTGTTAGCCTTGAAGCTAGTTAGCATTGTTCAGAGTGTGGATGGATAAAAATGAAGTAGGAATTACAAATACTTATTTTTCTATTTTAAGAAGCAGGCTATGTTTAATTTTGAGTGCTATTATCCTTGGAGTACTATATTGTCCCCAATGTGGAATATATTGTGTATATAAGGAAGGGCTTGGAGACATTTTACGCACTTTAATCTAGCAGCGTTACCGTTTGGAGTCAATTTAAGTTTAATTCGATAGAAAATAATTGTCTAAACACGTGGCTGCTGTGACAGGTAAAAGAAAACGTTGTTTTGGCTTCGTTTAACTTAATCAAAGTAGGGTTCGCAGTCTAGTAATGGCCCACCAGTGAGTAATTTAAACTGTCTAATTCAATATGTGTTTTTTTTTATATAGAAACTAACTTTTTGCTTTGTATTAGTCTGCCCCTGGTCAGGTGACTGAAGCTGTAAAAGCAGCCATCGCTGCAGGTTACAGGCACATCGATGGAGCGTATATTTACTACAATGAAACTGAGGTAGGAGAAGGTGTTAATGCCATGATCAAAGAAGGTGTTGTGAAGAGAGAAGATCTTTTTATCGTCAGCAAGGTGAGACATGTTGGTAAACTTTTTGTATTATTGTTTTTATTTTTTTTATTGCCGATACTGATCCGTCTCATATTTATAATAGATATAGATTTCAATAATGTTTCGTTATTACTTTGTTATAAGGTAATCATGGTTTAATGGCCTGCTTTGATTATGTTCCACTTACTGGTGAGTGTTGGTACTACAACCTGTTTTGTCATTTTAAAGCTATGGTGCACCAGCCATAAGAAGTCCATGGTGAGGGCAGCTTGTGAAAAGACTCTCAGAGATCTGAATCTTAACTACTTGGATCTGTATCTGGTGCACTGGCCCATGGGGCTGAAGGTAGTAGATATTTTTTTTTACTTATTTACCTTTTCTTTTGGGAGAATTATTCTCCAACCTGTCTATTACTCTCTGCCTTTGCAGCCTGGCAGCGATGACTTCCCTTTGGACAGTGAACAAAAAGTAATTGGTGATGACTCTGACTTTACAGAGACTTGGGAGGTGAGCTAACATTCTGCTACAACACACAATTTTGACCATTTATTAATTCATCTTCTTCTGTTAGAGATGGAGCTACCAGGTAGAAGATGAAGTGGAGATTGATGAATGTAGTGAGGAAGGACAAGGAGGGAATAGGAGTTAGAGTAGAAGTTGCAGAGGACAGGGTGAGATGGAAATTGTTGGCTTGCTTTGGCAACCCTAACAAAGGGTCTAGCCGAAAGGAAGTCGAAGATTCATTAATCTTCTTCTGCTTGTCCATGCCGGGTCGCCACACACCACCCAAGAGCACTTCAGTGGAAACCCTGGGATCATCTTTTAACAAATTTCACCAAAATAATAGTGATTCAGTCTTATATTTATGTACAGGAATTGGTTGGATGTGTTTCAACTCTAAATAATCTAATCTGTCCTTAGTTAATTAACAATCTGTTTTGTTTTCCAGGGAATGGAGGAACTGGTCGATGCTGGTTTGGTTAAAGCTATTGGCATCTCCAACTT
This sequence comes from Paraplagusia blochii, assembly GCA_016785265.1. Taxonomy (NCBI): domain Eukaryota; kingdom Metazoa; phylum Chordata; class Actinopteri; order Pleuronectiformes; family Cynoglossidae; genus Paraplagusia; species Paraplagusia blochii. Next base: position 165,843 of record JAFBJS010000760.1, read on the forward strand.
CAACCGTCAGCAGATTGAAGCCCTTCTCAACAAGCCTGGGCTTAAATACAAGCCTGTAAACATCCAGGTACTTCTTTATCCCACCACAGGGGGAGCTTTTTTATTAGACAAGGCTTGTTGGAGTTTTTCTTCCTTTAAGCGAAAGTAAACCAAATCTGTCTGATGTCAAGCTGGAAAAACAAATCTGATTTGATTAACCCGAGCGTTCCCTCTGGCAGAAACACTGGGCTGCAGTGGCCTTTAATCTCAGCTGTTCCAGAACCATTTGTCCCAATAAATGTCCCTGTTTGTTTGGTTGTGTTGGATATAATTATATTAGACCACAGCCTAACCAGTTTTTTTCAACTTTTATTTGTTTATAGTGCCAGATCATAACAAAGCACTTTACAAACAAGTCTGCATAAAATCAAGAATAAGAAAGAATATATAGAGATAGCTTCTGCCCTTATAGAGGGTAAAGAAAAAAAGGAAGAAACCTCAGGGTGATTGACAGTGGAGGGGATCCTCACCCAGGACGGACAGGTGGGCGAACTAAACAGTAGCAAGTTAAAAAACAGCATTTCTTTTAATTCTACAAATAAAAGAAATAAGGGCACTAGGACGTCCATTCATGGTCCAATAAAGTTCCTATTCATATTGACGTTAAATATGTTTTTGTTTGACTGAGTCTCCAGACTATGTCTAACATTGGCCTTGTGATGCGTGCTTGTTTTAACCACTAGGTGGAGTGCCACCCGTATTTGACCCAGGAGAAGCTGATAAAGTTCTGCAATTCAATGGGCATCTCCGTGACGGCTTACAGCCCCCTCGGCTCTCCTGACAGATCCTGGTGAGTGAAAACGGTCCATGGAAACGCTACAGTAGAGTGGAGCGGACTTTTTCTCCTTTTAGCAAAATGCTGTCCTGATTGCAGGGCTTCACCAGATGACCCACCGCTTCTGGAGTCTCCTGTCATTAAGGCCATTGCTGAAAAGCACAATAAGACACCAGCTCAGGTACAAGCTGTGATTATCCAGTGTGTCCCAAATAGTTCTGAGCATAGAGCGCATTGGTCCTAAATAATGTCCTTCTTGAAATGTCTTTCTCAGGTACTAATCCGCTTTCAAGTCCAGAGGAACATAATCACAATCCCTAAGTCTGTTACCCCTCACCGCATTCAGGAGAATTTCCAAGTAATCAGTCTTCATTTCTGCACGTATAATCTGGGATTACCTCCCTTTGCATCCATGTTTCTGCCTCGTGCATTAAGACTTTTTTTTTGCCAATGTTGTTGCAGGTGTTTGACTTTAAACTCACTGAGGATGAAATGAAAACTATTTTAGGATTTAACAGAAACTGGAGGGCCTGTCCAGTGCTGCAGTGAGACTTCTAAACCATAGTTCTGCCTCAATTGTTTTCCATGTGTTAAACTCTACATGACAAAATCGCCTCTGTCTTTTAATCCACAGGAGCACAAAGCACAAGGACTACCCATTCCACGATGAATACTGAGACGAAGAATCACTGGTGTACCCCAGTAAAGAATGAGACATCAGACAGTTACTGTACATGTTCTTATAAAGGGAGGTTCTGAATCCTTTCACACTGTATCACTGCCAAATCCTTCAACTTTCCCTGTACTTTCCCACTGATTAATGCTTAGAAAAGCAGAAAATAATTAAATCTTAATAGGATCTTACAATGTGTTAACTAAACAAATGCCACTGACTTCAAGCTAATCCTTAAAAAACATGCAGAGCAATGAAAAAAAAAAATTTTTTTTCAAATAAATGTCAAATCTTTATGTGTCAGTGTTGACAAACTGTTTCAACTGTGATGAAAATAGTCCCACAAAATTATACTGATACACTGTTCAGTGTGTTCAAAAGCTGTAGAGTCATGTGACGTGACAAAATAAAATGTAAGATAAATAAAACAGGTTGCATTGACTGAGCCGTTACTGCCAAGTTCTAGAAAATCCTAGGGTGTGGCAGTGATGGCTCAGTGGTTAAGGAACCGGACTTTTGAGTCCGTCCCCATTGTGTTTGTGCACGGGTGTGGATGTCTCAATGACGTTCGCATTCCTTTTCTTTTACCTCTTTTTTTTTAAATTTAGAAGTCATTGAGTCAGGTTTTTAAACGTGGCTACAACTCAACTGTTTTTTAGTAACTGGTACTATTCCTGCTGCTGGTCTGAAAAACTGCATACAAATTGTAATATCTATAGTTATAAAAACGTCAATAACAAAGGCATATAGTCATCGACAAAACAATTTTATCCAACTAGAACAAAAGTAATAGGGTGGTGGCTAAATTCCAGTGACTAGGTGGCAGCAGGTAGCTAATTGATCTGCGGATCTACCTTCCTGTTCAAGAAATACAATTCGAGACGCTACTGGTGTAGCAACAGTCAGCAATGGTTACATGGTAAGTGGATTGAAATTAAAATATCGTATGTCATTGTTTCATTGGCTGTCCATGTAGCGTTTCATATGTTGTGTAATTATATTGTATGTGTGGCTAAAAAGTTGAGAAACGCTACTCTAATGCTTTACGTTAGTCTCCGAGCTAATGAAACAAAGTGACTTGAGCTGAAATTTGATGTTAAACTTTGTTTTATAAAACAGTTTAAAATTATTCTGACAGTGTGACAACATCATTTTATGATTTTGAAAAGTACCGGTGGTTTTGCTAACATTGGGCTTAACCAAATGTAGGACATAAATCCACCAGGGGGCGGCACAGCTCTTTACGGTAAGTGTGGCAAAGAGGGACGAGAGACGTCAGCCGGACCACGAAACACAAATCCAGCAAAATTTTATTTTGAACTGGAGATTTGGTGTATGAATGATAAAACCTACGTCAACGTATTTTGAACTGCTGCTAACCGTTTATAACATTCAAAATGTAATTTTGAGCTGGTCAGCAGCAAAAGCCGGAAACGGAAATCAATGCGTGAACTTGGGAATCCTTTTCAAAATAGAGGTCTTGCGATACCGCTTCAGATATGAAAATGGTAAATTATTAAGATTCAAGAGAACGAACCGTTTTGTTTTTTTTGTAAATTTTTCTTTTCTTTGGTTGTGAAGAATGTAACGAAAGCGTGTCAAATTTCTTTTTCTAGGCAGCAACACAGGCTTTTATACCCTACACAAAAATCAGTATACAATGTGTGGCTGGTGTCGATGTTTTTAATATTGGATTATACACTTTAAGCAACATAATTCATATTTCATATAATTTATTATTCAGGTTTTTGTACAGACATATTTATACAAAAATCGTATATTCACACAAGAATTTAAAAACAACACAAATACAAAAGCCATATGGTCTATTTAAGCAGGAAGCTGCCCACTGTTCACTTTGGTGATGGGTTAAATACAGAGCTATGCGACCTGTATTTAACATTTGTATTTCGTTGTGTGCAGTGGTGTGAATCACAATGTCAAAATGACAAGGAGTTTGCTTTCCTGCTTATTTCTGCTAAGGGTTCATGCTGTTACTGTTATTTATTTCACCTTAATTAGTTGCATATAATTAAAAAAAAAGTTTGTTATTACAAAAAAACAGGCTCCTGCATTACACTAGGGTTGCTCTATACTGTTCTGCCATCCAGAGAACATAAAAGATGATCAACACTAACACAGCAACAGTAAATACCCACTAATCTACTAACACTACTAATACTAAAACACTAACCTATCTGTCTACTAACATCCATTGTTCTGGTACCACATAACCAATTTTCATTTCTGCTCCTCATGTTGTATTTTATTTTTATTCTTTTGTATTTATATCTGTTTGCTTAAATTGCTGTCTTGGTGTTATACTGCTGCTGTCTTAATTATTAATTAATACAATTATATTTAATCTGCATTCAGAGGGAAATCCTTGTGTTTGGTGGCCCTATTGCAAAAAAAAAAAAAAAAAATGCAGGTTAACATATTTTTGCTTACAAGCCAATAATGTCAGAGATTATTATGTGCGCTTGCTCACCAAAGCACTGGGAATCCTCTCCAGTTCTTGTTTAATCCCAACATGGTTATCATGTCTTTATCACTTAGCTCAAAGTCAAACAGCTGAAGAAGAAAAGTCACATAGATATGGTTAAAATTTAGCAATCAATAATCAAAAAAAAAAAATCTTTTTTTTTTAATTTAGCAATAAAAATACCTTTATGTTTTCAGTAATCCGATTCGGTGTCGCTGACTTTGCTATGACAATCACATTCCTTTGAATGTGGAATCTGATGAGGATCTGCAGTAGGAAAATGGGCCATAAGTTCATGATCCAAGTTTGTGGTCAGTGGTCATCTTCCAGTATTATTTTGCATTATTACATGTTTTCTGGTAGGTCACATAATTAATGAACAATATTTAACAGGTAAACTGCCATGCTTCCTTGATAGTATTGATGAGAAATTCATTCTTGTGGACCTGTTGTTTAACATTTAAAAAAAAGCATAAAAGCACAAAGTTCAGCCTATTTAGCTTATGTTTCTTGAAGGACCGTCTGCTCTGTAGGTCAGACCTTTTGCTTGTCAACTGATTGAAAGTACTCATTGTATGAATAAGCTTGACATTGTAAGAAGAAAAACATTTCTAGGATATTAAAAGAGCGCTGTTGCATTTCAGCGTGCCTTTAGAATCCTGTAACCGCTTTGGAAATTCTTAATTCATCCTTCATATTTCAAGATGAAGGACATTGTTGTCCAACCTGCGCTGGTGTTTTCTTGTGCTTCTGTGCAATGGCTTTGATCTCTGGGTCTTCCATGAGGAAGGGTTCATCAGATGAAGACCTAAGGTGAATTAGAAACAAAAAAAAAATAAAGAGCTATTAATACATCTTATTTAACAGGTGCCTTTCTGCCAAGGTCACAGTGAAGTGCATAAAGATAAGATTAAAAAATGTCAAACACAACAACAAGATATTGAAACATTTAAAAACATGTTGAGTAAGATGGGGAGTAGAGTGTCTGATATCTCTACTTCCCATGGTATTTGGGAAGGACGGATGGGAACGTCATGTCAATGGAGGATGATGATATTGGTTTTGAACCGACTGGAGTTTATGGAGGGATTTATGGGTGATGCTGAAAAGAAAGTTGAAGAAATCTAGGGGAGAGGTGACAAGGCTGTGAGGAGTGAGGGATGGGTGGAGCTGGTTGATGTTGCGTAAGTGGAAATAGGCAGATCAGGTCAGGTTTTTGAGGTGAGATTCAAAAGAAAAAGTGCTGTTGAGGATGACACCCAGACTCTGGGTTCTGTTGATGGAGAAACTGTTGGTTTTAGATGATGTTTATATGACGGAGAACCTCATTTTTTTTTATCATTGTTTAGTCTAGGATTTTATTTTCTGTCAAGCAATCAATAAGGGAGTGGGTAGGGAGGATGGAGATGGGCCTAAGTCGCTAGATTTCCATGACCATGTAGGACTAAATGTGTCCTCTCACCAGGGTCTGTCAGGAGAGCCCAGGGGGCTGTATGCTGTCACTGAGATGTCCTTGGAGTGGCAGTAGTTGATCAGCTTCTCCTGTGTCAGGTATGGATGACATTCGATCTGTGGAAGAAAGTAAAATAACTCTTATTGTCTCCTTGGTCTACTATATTGTACATTATAAGCTTTTGTTTTACCTGATTGTTTGCTGGTTTGTACTTGAGACCGGGTTTCTTAAGTATAGCATCAAGCTGATATTTATTAAAGTTTGAAACGCCAATTGCCTTGACCAGTCCAGTGTCCACAAGCTCTTCCATAGCCTATTTGAGACACAGTATAATGAATCGATAGTGTTGAAATAAGATGAAATTATTTTTTAAAACAATTACCTCCCAAGTGTCCAAGAAATCAGTGTCATCTGCAATAATCTGGCCTTGATCGTCTAAAGGGAACAGCTCCTCCCCAGGCTGAAAATATATTGGTCAAACAGACCAATAGACAACAGCAACATAGATCTTTATATTCAAGTTATTTAGAACTAAATCAGTCATATTGCCACTAACAGAGAAAGAGTTTAAAATTTTAAAGTTTTGTTTTTTTTTGTAGTTTTTAATAAAAATAACCTCAAAGTGTAAAGAAAATGAAAAGTAAAATTCATGATTAGAGAAGTGAAAAATAATTGACTATGATTATCACATTGTCCAAAAAGACCTCAGATTACATAGGCTGAAATTCTGATAATAGTAATTTATTGCCAATCTAACCAAGACATGTGTGACATAAGTCATGTGTCTGAATGGAGACTCTTGTCACATGTGTCAAACGCAAAGGCCATTCTGTCAAACTCAGTCACCCATGTGCTTTGCCTGCACTGCTGGCCTTGACTGTGACACAGGTGGACTGAATCATTTAGTCAGGGAAATATCACATATTATCGTAGAATTTTTCTACTTTCGATGAATGTTGTAAACCACTGGTTCAACTGATTTGACTTCATCAGGTGCGCCTTGTGTGTGTGTTAAATATAGTAATGGCACACATGACTGAGACTGTGCCTTTTAGTGCGGTGCGCCTTATGGTCGTGAAAATACGGTCTATTTTATTTTCTTTGCATTGTTCCAGCAAAGGCTTGTGACCCAATAAAAACAGGTCCAAAACCCAGTTTTTGCCACATACCAGTTGAGAATCACTGATCTTATTGATCACTTCCTGATGTGGTGGATTAGTTGTAACTTAACGTAACTTAACATAACTAAACGTCAATAGATCTCAATCTCAAAAGAAGACCAAAGGCAACAACGCCATTCCTTTCGATGTTCAGCAAACAACCAAGAACTGACCTTGACACCCATAGGGAAATGCATGAGGTAGAGGTCCAAGTACTTCAGCCTGAGGTCAGTGAGCGTCTTCTCACATGCTGTCCTCACCAGAGATGGGTGGTGGAAGGTGCACCACAGCTGTAGAAGGCAAAAATGGTTTTCTTGTTTTAGGTGTAATGTTGGTTGCTGCTGGTCTGATGGAATTGGTGATAGGTCTCTTTGTGACAGTTAACAGCAGGCATGGCCAAATATTTTGGGACACAGTGGATACTAAAAGCCAAGTCTAGAGCAGATAGATTGCACATTAATGTAAACTAAAATTAATGACATGTAAAAGTCCTGACTAAATGCTAAAATTAGCATTTTCAACTCTATCTAAACGATGATGATGTTCATCCAAAGTTTTTTGCGAACTTTTCTTCTGCTTTTAACCCTAACCCTTAGTGAGACAGAGGCCGTTGGCTGAGCAGTGTGTGAGCACAATACCATGCTGAGATTTTTACTGGGGGCCTCAGGGACCCAAGTCCGTTTCCTTAACCCCTAGGCCACCAACTGCCCATCTTTTGGGGAAATGCTAGTATTCCGGGTCAATGGCAGATGAATAATTATAATATGAATTTAAAGTATAAGTTGGACAATTTTTGTGGACCAGATTAAAATGCCAAACTGGGCCACATCCAGCCCCCCCGGCCTTAGTTTGCCCAGGTCTGGTTTGCTGAATTACAGAAAGATGGGATTCATTTTATCTGAGACTATACTATTGATACCTCTGGTGTTTGGTTTCGTTGTCATTAGTCAACCTTGTGACCGAAGCACACATGTTTTCCTGTGTATAACAGTACAGTTTTACAAGATCGGTCACAGCGAGGTGAAAAAGCCTGACTGTGTTAGCGAAATGTATTTGTCAAGCCTCTACAGTATAACTCTACAGCAATTTCAAGGTTGAAAGTTTACCCCAATCCCTTACCTTGATATGTTAACTAACATTTGTTATGTTACCAACAGACCCATTACCTTACTGACAACAAACAGATCCTCTCGTTTCACCACTCCTTGCTCAATACTGTCCAGGATTCCAGTCCCAACTTCTTTTTCATTTTGGTAAACCAGAGCACAGTCGATGTGCCTGTAACCAGCTCTTATTGCCAGTTTCACAGCCTCTCTTCCCTTTCCGTGGTCTGACTGCAAAGATGGGGATGCAAAATAATTTTTCTGAATTGAAAGTGGAATACATTTGTGCGATAACGATTAGTTTTTTCTTGGATTGCTAAAAAACAAAAGTTTATCTTTCCTTGTTTAAAGGCCAATAAAAACATAATTATGCAATGTAGCTAAGATTGTTTGCTCTGGTGATGGACAGATTGACAGATGAGGTCAGACAAGAGTCTCCATGGACAATGATGTTTGCAGATGACATTGTGATCTGCAGTGAGAGCAGGCAACAGGTAGAAGACAAGAGGCAGAGCTGGAGGTGGCAGAGTTAAAGATGCTGAGATTCTCTTTGGGGGTAACAAGGATGGACAGGATCAGGAACGAGGTGATCAGGGGGACAACGCAAACAGGAAGGTTTGGAGAAAAAGCTAGAGAAGCCAGGTTAAGATGGTTTGGACATGTCCAGAGGAGGGACAGTGGTTATATTGGGAGAAGAATGCTAGACATGGA
>JAFBJS010000760.1:174276-266000 GCA_016785265.1 Paraplagusia blochii
GTGAGGGAGGACATGGAGGTGGTTGGAGTTGGAGGTGAGGATGCGCAGGACAGGGTGAGATGGAGGTTATTGACTCGCTGTGGCAACCCCTGAAAAATGGGATAAGTCGAAAGGAAAAGAAGAAGAAGAAGCTAAGATTGTTGTCAGCTTTTGCGATGATAAAGGAAGGTTGACAAACCATCGCCAAATTTGCTTAAATCACACATAGGGTCCTGAGATTTTTACCTCAATTTTGGGGGCAAACAACAAACTGCATATATCTGTAATGGTCTATATCAGAATAAGACAACAAGTGGACAATATTGGAAAAAAATGATATCTTCTAAAGTTAATATTGAACATTTATAGTCATCATTTTAGTGGAATTGGAGGGAGGTGATATTGTAGAACAAAATGATTCCATCAGCTGGAACAACTCAGATTGGACAAATATGCTTTCATGTTCTTCTAAATAGGTCAGAGCCGGAATATGTAACGCTTGGGGCAAATAATAGTTTAAATGTATTCTAAAATAATTCCTACTCAGCAACCCCATCTGCTACTGTTCTAACATTAATACAGAATATCTGGTAATTCCTGGTGGATTTAATCACAAACACATGAAATGAATACCTGTGGACGAGTGAGAAAAGAAAATGTTACTTACCATCCATGTTCCCAGGCCAACAATGGGCATCCTTGCACCATTGTGGAGCACAACTGTCGGTATCATAATGAAAGATGGGCACTGAGCTGTGTCTGCACTGGATCCTAAACAGGGGGGAGCCTTCTTATAAGAGGACACAGTAGGAGGAGTGAGAGGAAGACAATAAAATACATTTGTCACAAAAAGTTAGTCACGTCTGTCTCCAGTTTGAGCTAATAGTCATGGGAAGATGGGGAGAAAATTGTTCTGCGTCCAGTGTGATCTCTGTTGCGGCGCTTCATATTCAGTTCACATCATTTGCAGAGCAATTGTATTCAGCAGTGATTGTAACTATCATGTAACTCAGACCTGGACAAACTAAGGTATTCTGTGTTATCTCTTGCCTTTATCCCAATAGATAGTGTAAAAAAGGTTTATAGTTAGGGATGTCCGCTATCAACATTTGCCGATATCCCACTTTGCCAAGATTGTCTGAACAATGACTTTTTCACAACTGATAACTTATTGATATCACGTAATTATGTTAATATCGGGACAATAAAATCGGCCAACTGATATGATCATAAATCTCTTTTAAAAGCACATCATTCATAACGTTCTATATCGGTTCACTCTATCTGCTCCTTAACCTAACCACCGTGCTACATGTTAGTTGTTAGCAATTTCGCATCTTTCTTTTTGGATCTTTTTTCTGTGAACTTTTTTTATTTCCGGTGTTTATTTTGTTGCTCACCTTTCCTTTTCTGGCCAAAAAAGAAAAAAAAAAATACTTGCAATTGCAATCAAACAACAGCAAAAAAAAAACGAATTAATCTACAGTAATGTTATTGTTAAATGTTAAAGTGTAATCTTAATTATTTTTCAATATGTCAACTCTCTGCATTGATCACAGCCTCAACACGATGTTGAGAGGTGCAGCAGTTTGTGTTAATGTGGTCTGATGTCATTTTCTGCCAGGCTTTTCTTACTGAGGTCTTTGAAGCTTAGCTGAAGGAGGGCAAGCGTTGTAAGCTTCCTTCTCAACCATCGGCCACACAGTATTATCTATTTGGTTGAGATCTGGACTCACTTCTTGGGCACACCTCTCTTTTGGCCAGTATGCTTTCAGGCTTGCTTTCAACCACTCCTGGGTCTTTTTGAGGAGTGAACTGAAGCGCCATCCTATTGGAAGACATCATTTTGCTCAGGATAGTGTGCTGCCACCCATCACTTCACCTGGGTAAACATCAGTGACCATCAGATGCTAAAAGGCCAAACATCATGACAGAAACTGGGTTTCTCATGGTGTTTTTGGACTTCATATGATCTGGACAGTCCTGGGGGTTAATGCCAATCCATCATTTCTTCTGTCCACAGCAGCGTCCACAATAAAGACCTGCAGCATGCTTCAGCTGCCACCTTTCTTAATGCAGTCTGTCCCCATCCTGTCTAACTGTGTTTATAAAAGACTTGATTCTCACTGACTTCTTCTAACCAGAGCTAACTTTCCTGTCAGTACTCCAAGTGAATTCTAGTATATAAGAATATAAATTAAACAGCGTATCTTGATATCCCAAGTTGTTTAAATATGTCAGCCTAGCACAGAGTAATTAACAAACTGTTTCAGTTTTGGTCATTTTGATGGTTGCTAAGACATACACCTGAAATAGTAAGTCCTCATTTACTGATGACAACTTATATAATTACTTTACATTGAAGGCAGAGGGGGGAATACCCTCTGTGTCAAGTTATCATTTGGCTCACCCTGTAACTTATCTCTTGATCAATATTCATGCAATTTTTTCATCTAGTAAAGATCTCACACTAATCTATCATTAAAGGTACCAAAAATAATGTTGGCTGTGAGAACATAAATTAAATGGATCTATTTAAAAAATAATTAAGCTGCAGGAAAATTTCACAAACTCACAAGTTCTGAAAGGCAATTCCGTCACGGTTATTTACAGAAAGGGAAGAAAACCGGATGTGTGATTCCTTTCGAAACCATTTTAGAAACATTGCCTGCAATGTCATGTGACAAATAAATCTTCCTGAATCTTGATTTTGAATCTTGCTGCACAGAATGTGGTGGATTTTTTTTACTGACTGATCTCTTTTTGCTCATGCAGACCAGAAGCCAACACTGAAAGGAAAAAAAGGCTGTACAAATGACAAACTGGAGTCCATCCTTTGACCTTCTGGTAGGAGAAAAAGAGAACTCACATGAATTTATTTTTTTTTATTATTATTAATTTGTCAAACATAATTTAACAAATCAACATTCCGGGTTTCCTCACTTCTGCACGAACGACAGTTAGACAATGACATCATTGTAACCCTGTCTGTACACGGAGGCAACGCAAAGAGCCAAAAGATACTAAATATTGCACATAACGATCAGTTTAGGAAACAGCTCTTCCGACCGATCAGCTTCACTGGTGTCTGGCCGCCAGTGTTGGTCTCACAGGACTGATTATATTCCAGCCCTGATGGAAGAAAGGTAGATACAGCTCTGTAGGAAAACTTAAAATGAGGTAACGGTTGATCGTGGCCAACCTGTACGCATCTGCTATACGCATCTATTGTCTGAACAATAACCCGTGCAAGTGCTAAGAATTTAAAGTTTGTTTTGTTGAGTTGTGACGCAAATGGTTTTAAATTCAAGACAAATAATAATACACAGCAAGCCAGGAGATTGATGGAAATCAGTCCAAAACAGATATGAAGTGGAGTTTGAAAAAAATTTTAGAAAACGCTTAAACAGTAATAATCTTTTTATGCAGTGGTTCTCAACTTGTGGGTCTTGACCAAAAAGTGGATAGACCCGTTCTGAATGGGTCGTGAACAGCTGGTCAAAAATCCAAATAATGTGAATCAGCTGTTAAGCGTGTGTTTTATTTTAGAAAAATCTCTTATTTTGAAAGGCACACTCTGCTGAATAATAGTATGTTAAAAGGAGTGATTTTTTTCAAATTAATTTGCTTGGTTTGAATTCTATGAGAGTGGGTTGCGACTTAATGACCACAGGAAAATGTGGGTCCCACAGTGCGAACAGTTGAGGACCAATGTCCTAATGTCTGGGGGACATAATGTACTGTTATCAAAATAAACACCAAAATGCACCTGAACACCAAATAAATGTAGAAGTACGACATGTGTTTGAAACTTACAACTACCACTATGTGTTATACGAGTTATAAAGTAAATGAATTATTGCCTTGAAGCATACAAACTGCTCAGACTTTTTGTTCCAGAAGCAACTGACCCACAGGGATGTCAAACAAAGCCACACAAAACTATTGTGGGGTTTCATCAAGAGATAAATTAGCAAATCAATTCCAAAACCAAAATGAAAAGGAAACAGCAGAGTCCCAGCAGGAAGATGTGCACTCTGGTGCGTCATTCCCCACCGATCTCACGAACAGTCAGTGAAGGTGGTCACCATGTTGCCTCTTCGCTGGGTCACTGTCCTGCAGTGCTGCTTCCCTGTGTTCTGGAATTTGTTCTCAGTCCTTGTGTGCGCGTTGAAGGAGAACATCTTCTCCAAGTCCTCAAACATATTGTCAAAGACGCCGCCGCTGCCGTATGCGCCCTGCTGAAACTGTGCCCTGTGCCTGTTCATGGCTTCGCGATGTGCCTGGGTGTGAGCGTCAAAGTGTCTCTTTTGATGAGCTTGATGGTTTGCGAAGTTTGGGTTGGAGTGGAAGTGGTGTTGCTGTTGTTGGCCAAAAGGGTCAAAGTCTTTCAACATGTCATCAAAGTTGAAGTTAAAGGACTGAAAGTGCTGGCGGAAGTTGTAGTTGCCGCTACCGCCTGAGTAGCTGCCTCCTGCGTGGCCTCCTCCATGGTGGCCTCCTCCTGTTGATGGACCGTGGCCTAAGTGGTCATATTCTCTTCGTCTCTTGTCATCAGACAAAGTCTCATATGCTGAAAGAGATAATAATGTGTATGGCGTTAATAACAGTAAATAGATATAAAATATTACATTAACACACATTTACACATACATACATTTACAGAAATACATACATATGTATATATATATATATATATATATATATATTTATTTATTTATACATATATATATATTCATACATACATCTTTAACTGAAAGCAGTGTTGCTCTGTGTTGTGACTTAATGACTGCAAATTCAGGAATGTATCCTAGTTCCTGGTTAAACCCAGGTAAAGGCGTGTCAGTAAATAGATTCCCAAACAGATCTTAACACTGAGCTGTCACAGTGAAACACGTCTCCTGCCACTCTACAAAATAAGCACTTTGACAAAATGTTTATGCTCTCAGGAGAAAGTGTCTCAAGATGACGTATCCCAACAAATTATAACAATTTGTCACACAAAAGCAAAAATTATACGATCCAAGAAAGACATTCCTACTTTAAAAAAAAAACCAGCATGTCATTAGGATTAGAGGATTCATTTTCTAGCCTTCTGGGCTACAGTAATATGAGAAAACATCTGTCAGACATATGGACAGTTCCAAGACTGTTGTGTCTTTTCTACATTGTAGCCATAGCCTTAAAAAGTTATGAAAACATTATATAACCTACATTTGAATTGGATTGCTACAACTTTAGGATCCTCAGCATGTCACATGACGCACATTCAATGTAGGAAGTGAAACTAGTCCCTAAGTGTTAAAAACTCAACGTCTTCAAAAATGAAAACACAACAACATATTTAGACAGACGTGTCCAAAAACTTGTGGACATGATGACTCACCCTCGGCTATTTCTCTGAACTTTGCCTCAGCGTCCGCCCCCTTGTTTCGGTCGGGATGGTATTTCAGTGCCAGTTTGTGGAAGGCTTTTTTAATCTGGCGCTCGGTAGCATCTCGCGGTACCCCCAGTATCTCGTAGTAGTCTCTTTTGGCCAGAATGAATTCCGAAATGAGTAGAATATGGACTGCTAGCAACAACATGGACTGCGCTGTGGCCATGGTGGTGGATCTTTTTGGCACCTTCTGTGGCTGAGGAGAGAAGTTTGACAGCTCAGCATGACAACAATTCACTGAACCCCCTCATAATAGTTACACAGTAAAAATCCTATCAACAGACTTTAGTGTGTGGCTCGTTATTAACGTTACTAACTAACGTCAATACGAAAGCTATTTTAACAGAGACATTGTGCTAAGAACAAGGCAAGTTGTGCCGATGTACGACGTATAGTCGCATCGTTTTGACTTATTACATTGTTCTATTCTATTGTAAAACCATAACCAAGCGCTACGTGAAAACAAATATATCACTGCGTCACGGAGAAGGCAGCTTACCTGGAGACGCGTTGACACACAGCCTGGAAACGGCACCTATCACCTGCCAACAGCACCAGCTGATGCTAAAAGCCAAGCTAACCGTTGTTGACGAGCCGCATTCCTAAGCTGTAACACCACGACTCGAAACGCTATTGGTTCACTTGCCAACGCAGTGACTGCAAGTACTGTGATTGGTTGAAATTATGGCCACGTGGAAGCAGGGATATCGGAAACGATGTAACCAGGGATTGTAAAACAAACAAGAGAACAATCTCCACGTACTTTCGGTTTTGCATATTTCCCGCGAGTGAGTGTTTTAAGTGAAAAGCCTGTTTACTTCAGCTTTTTCGCTCATAGTCAGCGTGCTTAAACAGCACCCGTATTATAAACAGACTTTGCTCGTAATATAAGACTAGAATTTTCAGCACAGTCCTTTTAGTAGTTGGTAAATCCCTCTGGTACAATGTACGGCAGTTGCGGTGACGTAATATGTATTTCATGTCGCCTTTGACAACTGTTAAAAAAGGAAGAGAACGATGAAGATTATAATTAAAAAAGAATGTAATTCATCATCAGCTCATAGTATTAAACTTTGGTTCGCTGTGAGTTTTTGTTCAAAATAAAGTTAAATAAACTCAATGCTATAAAATAAATGTAAAATACAAAATTATATTTGTAACTCATATTTCAAAACATGTTAAGGCAGGTGTCTCAAACTTAAATAAGTTGAGGGTCACTCCCCCTGCTGTAACTTCACCAAAGGCCAGCTACCAATGTCCAATACAAAAAACACTGTTATACACTTTCAGACACAGCAAATGAGAAAAAAGAAACATAAATAAACCAGAAGGTGAACCAGGGTTATAAGAACTATAGTATTAATCAGAAATGATGAGAACAAACATATTGATTGATTGATTGATATTTACTGGTGAAGCACACAATGCTGTTTTGTAGAACAGCACAGTGCATCAATCTGTGAAAATACATTTACTGATGGTGTAGACCATATGTGTCAAACTTAAGGCCCCGAGGCAAGTAATTTTTTATGGCCCATCTGAACTCATTGATCCACATGGGATATTGTTTTGGCACAGCAGCAAGTTGAACTATCGCAGATAAAATGCAATAACTTACAGTATAATTTGAATAAGTAGAAATAAAAAAATAGAATTAGAATGGAAATTTGAAAATTATAACAGAAGAAAAAGGTTAAGAAGAATACAATTAAACACAGTAAGAGGAATAAAATTCAGCAAAAACAGAATTTAACAGTTTCATAATCTCAATGCAGCAGAGTTTCTTAACCTGATTAATAAAAAAAAAATGACACGGTATGAACAATATCAGTCATGTAATAAATAATAATAAACTGCAGTGATATGTATTGATATGTTATGAAGTCGTTACATCTATAGTCTTTTTTTTACAACCAGCCTTTAATGAAACTGTATTGTTGATTTGGTAAAAATGAGTTTGACACCACTGGTTTAGATCATTATAGTAAATGTATTTTCAACCCACACTGGTCCCTGTGAATGAGAAAACAACACTGGATGAAAGTGAATGGTGCAACAAAACAATGTCTGCATTGCAATACTGGCATTCATCCAGAGCAGTGTTTACCACTGTTGACCACATGACCGTTTTGGAATTGTTGACTTCCACTGTTACCCCTGTATAAGTCTACTGGGCTGCGATAACATTACGCTTTAATATGAATATATATTTATATATATTCGAGTCAAAACAGTCCTGCTTTCAGGTTACAATACTGGAAAGGGTAAAAGGTTCACGATCCCCATTGTTGTCACTTAACACAGTTTACGTGTCACCATGAAATCAGGAATATCATTCTGTCATTGTGCTTGTTATCCTGAAAGCACATGATATCTCTGACATAGCATGATATTCAACAAATACTAATCAAAGCACAGCCTGTTGTCAAACACTAATTTGATGTTTCCTCCATGATTTAGTTTTATCAATGAATACTGTATGTATTTAGCAATATGGATTTCTACACTGTGGAACATAACAAATTTAGTGAAAGCTCCTCAACACTGTGTTCTTTTCATAAGAGAAAGGTATGACATGATCACCAGGCAGTTATTAACAAACATGCATGGTTTGTGTGTGGATAAACAGATACAGTCACAGCTTTGTTATAGCATGATTATTCTCTTCCAAATACTGGACAGACTTCTCTGAATAGAGGTGTCTGCTAAATGTAATGCTATGTAACTTGTAATTTAATGTCTCCTATTCACATCTGGACATGTGATATACCAACTGCTTAAGGAACAGGTTCTGTCCCAAAAGGTTTTGTCCAAGGCAACTCTTCACACCTTTGTCCAGTGGATGAGCGAATGGCCTGTAGGTGTAGAACCACTAGTGTGATTCTGAAACTAAAACAAAACAAAATAAGTATTTTTATAAGAGTATTTTCTTCATTTCTCAATGTGGTGATGTTTATTATATGTTATATATATAACACATTTATCATTTTAATTGAATGAAAACACCCCCCAAAAAGACTTATTTTCCAACATATTTCCATTTTAATGATATGAAGTGAAATAATAACATAGCGTATTAACTGTTTGACATGGCAATGTTTTATTTGTGTATTCTTCTCATGTCCATGTAATTCTGTGCCAAACGTGTTTGGATAAGAACTTACAACAGCTTTATCTGTCGCCCCCTTGTGTCAAAATATGGCTGAGGCAGCCGATTTACGTCACTTCCGATCTTTTTCCTGTTTATTTTTTCATAACCCGCAGTGCATATGATGAACAGTTTCGGCAACGGTTCCTGTTGTGAAAGGTAGGTAGTGTTGACTTCTGACAGTATGGCATTTAATCAGGTTACATAAGGTCGTCAAGGCCAGCAGCGGGAAAATAGCTTGTGAGGATTAAACCTCATTTTAAAGCTCGACGGTCCTCCATGTTTGGGAGTAGTTTATTCATTCAAAGAAGTCAGATATACTTCACCAATTTAACAGAAATGGTTTGACCATTTTAAAAGTAGGAAAAACTGTGAGGGTGGCATACAATGGATACATGTTAAAAGTAAAAAAAGGCTGCTGCTTCGTCAGTTTGACGTCTAGCCTCGGTGCGTCGCGTTGGGTCCGCGGGACCCCAGCAATTCTTTAGTCTGGTTTC
This sequence comes from Paraplagusia blochii, assembly GCA_016785265.1. Lineage (NCBI taxonomy): Eukaryota > Metazoa > Chordata > Actinopteri > Pleuronectiformes > Cynoglossidae > Paraplagusia > Paraplagusia blochii. The sequence continues at coordinate 183,338 of JAFBJS010000760.1, forward strand.
TATTGATTCATAGCTTTACGTCATGTCGGAATAAAGCCTTGTTGTCAATAACGTCCAGGAGCCACTGCTCCCTGAACACAATGGTACCGGGTTTATGCACCAGCCTGTGTGACTCGATGATAAAGTGCACCTCAACGGGTAGTGTTGAAGGCTTCACTTTTGACCAATGAACAACGAAGTAGACACTGGCCGTCCCCTGAATGGGCCTCTGAGGGGTCGGGGTGCTGAACCGAGCCCGGTAGTGACAGAAGATGTAGTTCTCTTCCTCGGTGGTCCAGAGGAAGTCCAGACTGTAGAGCCAGCAGGGCTTCAGCTCCCAGGTTTGGATGTAGTCCCGGATTTGCTGTATCCCCACCTCCACTGTGAAATCTCCGATCCGGATCCAGTTCACCGCGGTGGTCCCTTGGTCCCGTTCAGTATCTTCCCGTTCCTCGGTCAAAGTCCTGCGATAACGTTCCAGCAGGTTCTTTACCAGATGATCCGACTCTGCTGTATGACAAACATTGGATGTCGCCATGTTATTTTCCACTGTGCATTTATTGCGCTGTATTCCGAATAGTTTATTATGGCTGCCGACTATGTTGAATTTGTTTTTAGGAGTTCCCATGGTCACCAGGGCACGTGCCCCCTGCTGGTTCACTTCTCACCTGCATCCTAACACTAATAGAAAAATGCGAACAAGAGCCTTTTGTTCCAGCTCCCAATGCAGAGCAAAATCGCATATAGAATATAAATTAATGCATTTATTTAGCTTCCATCATTTATCTGCCTCCACTTATTCGGTAGCGGTTCACAGGGGCAGCATTCTCCACGACTGCCACCCAAATCGCACTGCACCACACTGTGAACCCTGTTTCTGGGTGGTGAGGTTAAGTGGGTCTGGACCAGGCCTGGGCAATTATTTTGACTAGCAGGCCACAGTTTGTACTAACATTTAAGTCATGGGCCAGGTCAGGATCAGAAAGATTGATTAATGATGAGCTAAGTCATTAATAAAAGCTCAAAAGGGAAAATGCTTTTAGCTTTTCCAGAAAGATAATAATAACATAAATTAATGAATAATTTAGAAAAGTCTGGTAGAACAGATTAAAAAGCTAACCTGATCTTGGTTTTCCCAGGTCTGGTCTGGACGGTGCTATTACCAAGTCTGGTTCCTTAACTGCTAGGCCAACACTGCCCCATTTAGAATATTTGGCCTGTATGGAATTAAAAAATAGTACCTTATTGTCATTCTACTGTGGGGTATTTAACAAAATGAAGGGAGGTATGAGCCACGATGCACCCAAAAAAAGATCAGAAACATTAAATTGGAAATAAATCTAATATCTAATATATATGTCTAATATATATATATATATATATATATATATATATATTATATATGTGTATATATATATATATAATATATAGTATAGTATACATACTATACTTTATATAGTTGAAAAGATTTCTAGAGGTAGTAACAGTAGTAAAAATGTTATATGCGATCCAACCAACCTACTGTTTTTTTTCTTAGAGAACAGACGCATGTCTCGGATCAGGACCACGTTCGACAGTGTCTCCAAGGCAGTTGGCAGCACGGACCTGATCTCCAAAATTTCTCGCCTCAGGCCTGGTGGTGCAGCAGTCGGAGGCGCCCATGTGGAAACCGTCATGGTCAACTCCGAGACACCGAACAACAACAACAACCCTACTCCCCCAGCACCTGAAGCCGTCATGAAAGAAGAGGACGAAGGTGTAAAGAATGTGGCAGGAAAAGAGCAGGAGGTTCCAGTGAGAGAACATTCTGTCTTTACCACCACAAAGTCCACGGCAAGTTTACTCTCAACTGCCAGCGTTTCGTCATCCACTGTGGCAAAACAAACCATTCAGCTCTTCCAGCCAGCTGCTCTCTCCACCAACATGGATGAAACCTATAAAACTCTTGCCCAGCACATCAACAATTACTTTGGTATGGACACGCAGGAAGAAGAAGTAGAGAACACAGCTATTACGGGTTCTGACTCTGTTCCTCACCTCTCCTCTCAGAGAACAAGGGAACCAGTGCTTATTGTATCTCCAGTGGCAGAAGCTCAGAGTATTGACTCAACAAGTACCTCACCTTCTATACCCATAACACTAAACCCAGTAGGTGGGACACCGCCCTCCTCCGACACTGCCAAAACAGAAAATGCGCCTCCAACCGATCCAGTGACGACTTCCCCGGCCAAAATAGGCTTTACCCAGTACCTGTCCTACCCTCGGCCCAGTGTGCAGGCTTTTGTTGGCAGCTACATCGCGCCACTGGTCCCTAAATTCAGAGGAGACTCCAAAGGCAACGCAGCTGAGAAGGACAGAGTTCCAGCAGTGGCTCCAAAAGAGCTTGCTCCTGATCATAAGGTCACAGATAAGACGGAGAGCGAGGAGGAGAAAGTAGACGAAGCACAGCAGCAGTTGTTGACCCAGAGACAGAAGGTACAATATTGGCAGCATTATTCAGAGTCAAGGTTTTGATCCGTGGTGCCAAAAATCCTTTCCACCAGGGGGCCACATCGAGAAGTAGTTTCCCTTGTAAGGCCAGTTGTAATGGAAAGACTCCATTTGTCATATATCGTTAATGGGAAAAAATATATAAGTTTACAATTTTTTATTTGTTGAAAACTTTACCTAGAGCCTTACCTATCCGATCAATAGTTACAGCAATTAAGTTTTTTGTAAATCCCAGCTGACACAGATGTAGGCGTGAGGTAAATTATTTGTCGCACAGATGAGAGTTCTGGTTTCCTATGTAGTGTTATTTAAGGATTTGGACAATAACTTTAACATTTAGGACAATTAATAAATACGTTATGAGTGAGTGCTTTCTCTTAATTAAAAAAAAGTCCAAAAAAAATCAGATTTTACTTGATCCATCTGCAATACCACTATGCCCCACTAGTAGTGCTCACCCCATACTATCTCTGACTTGGGTATTCAGAATTGTTTCTGTAGTTGATTAATTATTGAAGTTGCATTGCTTATATTATGAAGATAAAGTAAATAGAAACAGGACAGGACAAAACACTTTTTTAGGGTCCAGTGGTCTAGATATTGCACTGTTTTATTTTTTGTTTGTTTTTGTTTTTTCAGATAATAGCCAGGGTGGGTATCGACAACCGGACCAGAACTCTGGTCAAGGGGCTTCAGAGAGTTGGTGATGTTAAACTCCTCACTGCTCGAGTGGAGGAGCTCAGCTGCCATCTGCAGGAGTTCCCCGAGACCCGCGCTGCAGCCCTCAAGGTTGTTGTTGTTTTTTAATACACAAACCCTGCATCTCATCCAGTTACAATGAGATTATTCTCATTTTCGCTGTTCTCACTTGACACTGTGACTTGCAGGAGAGCGTGTTGCCCTGCCTGCTGCGTTTGCGTCAAGCCAGAGACCTCCCCCTGCAGGCTGCTGTGCGAGAAGCACTGGCTCTAGTTGGATACATCGAGCCAGTCAAAGGTCGAGGAATCCGAGTCTTGGCCATTGATGGAGGAGGAACCAGGTTAGTTAGGGTGAAGTATTGACAATGGCTGCATTACCTTAGCAAATAAATCCTTTCCTTCAACAGGATTTTTTACCACCTCCAGGCAATTAGCAGGCTACTGCAAGAAGCTATATTTTTTTTTAGACAAATGTACAGTATTTTTAAATGTCTTTTGTTTTGAAAGTCTAGTTGTGCATACATAATAAGTTCCATTTTAACATTACATACAAATATCTTCTATATCTTAACTACATATAATGTATATTAATGTATGTACAGTACTTTTCGACCACTCTGCTGTTTTTTTTTTTTTTCAAAGTTCATTTCAAAGTCTGGTACCACTAAAGGTACATTTGTTTGGACAAATGTAATGATGACAATAAAATAGCTGATGAGGGGTCAACTTCATAGAGTGGATATCTAGCCGTTTTTCATGGTTTTCTTGATAGTAGTCAAAATCACTTAAATTCCTAAGCAATTGCTTTGGTATTGTACTGCCAAAAAACAATATTTTTTGATGTTGCATGTTTGTGTGTTTATTGTATGTTTCTCAAATACAATAATCTCATACCTGCTCTAATACATTTTTATGACTGTATGATTGATAGATAGATAGAGAGCATCTTGTCTAAATATTTATATTTAATTTATTATCTCTTACTTTTTTATAAATTGTTCAGATAGACATTTTCATTTTTTAATCTTTGTACAAATTTGTGATTGGTCGATCACCGGACGGTTCATTCCAATAAAAAAAAAAAAATCACATTATTATATAGCCATTGCTAACCAGTGCCTACTAGTGGTAGATGCTGTATTTCATAAGTCTGTTATCTGATCACAGGGGTCTGCTGGCTCTACAGACACTTCATAAACTGCAGGACCTGACTGGGAAACCAGTTCACCAACTCTTTGATTACATATGTGGAGTCAGCACAGGTGCAGTGTCACCTCTTTGTTGAGTTGCCATCAGTGTGGAATTTAATGCTAAACAGCCCATTAACACTGCGTCCCTTCACTTTAGGAGCCATCTTGGCGTTCATGCTAGGGATTTATCAAATCCCCTTGGAGGAATGCGAGGAGATGTACAGGAAGTTGGGCTCGGATGTTTTCAAGCAGAATGTTATTGTCGGGACCGTGAAGATGGGCTGGAGCCACGCTTTCTACGACAGTGAAATCTGGGAAAACATTCTCAAGTCAGTCTCTTCTATTATATCAGCATGTTTCACTTTCTGTTCAAATTATTGAGATGAATATTTATTCTCTTTTATACTAGCCTCATCCTTTTATTTTGTCTTTTTGTTAAGGGAACGCATGGGAGAAGGTTGTATGATAGAGAGTGCCAGGGACCCACACTGCCCCAAAGTAAGAGACACCCCTTTCTAAATTTTTGTAAGTTTTGGAAGTTTATTTTACATTATTACCTAAAAAAAAACAGGTTAATATCAGTACACCAGGGGATTAATCAAGATCAATAACTATTCCAAAATGTGTTCAAAATATGTTTTTTGTACTAAAAAATAAAACAACAGTAGGTAGATTTCTCTGTTTCATGTTCATTTATAATAAAATTTATATTAAAATAATGACGTGAACCAACACTGTCTTGAAACCGATTCAGTTGGCGCTCAAATGTTGATTTATCGAGGCCTTTTTTTTCATCCGCTAGGTGTCAGCAGTCAGCACTATTGTAAACAGGGGTTTACCACTGAAGGCCTACGTGTTCAGGAACTACAGACTCATGCCTGGAGTAAGATCCCACTACCTTGGAGACTGCAAACACAAAATGTGGCAGGCCATCAGGGCCTCGTCCGCCGCCCCAGGATACTTCCAGGAATTTGTCCTGGGAAAAGACCTTCATCAGGTATGAAATGTTCTGAAGCGCCTTCTGCTCTAGAATATAAATTGTCGGAGAGATGAAAATTGAAGCGTGAGATTCCAGAAAACAAAAAGTACCCCAAAGTTACTTTCCTCATATTATTATACTACTGTGTAAGTAATTATTGATTTATTATTGCGAGCACAAAACAAGGAGATTGCAAAGTAGAGCAGATGCGTCCAGAACTGTCGCAGGGATGACAGGATGACACATCACTCGCTGAATTAAAAGCCTGTGCCTTTGGAATCTTATCAATCAATAACAACGATGCCGCACTATCTGAAAGAGTACTGCCAAAGACCGAGCTGCTGTCCACCGGGTTCCTTCAACTTTGTGTGTAGATTGGCTTCGAGGCAGTCTCCTTACTATTGATTGGTTCTGTACCTCCTGCTGTTGTCAGTCATTTGAGGCTCACCGAATGTGATAGTGATAGTGATGTGGCATTGCCGTGTCCCACTGTCCTTCAGGGTGATTGATAGTTTTCTCCTATTTCTAATGAAACTGAATGTGAACTGGTCTACGGTCCTTCAAACCTGTCTGAAAAAAAAATCCATCTCCATCAGCAATGGATACAAAAAGACTTCTGCAAATTATCTTTAAATTTGTTATTTCAGGGTTTTCACACTAAATTGTTACTTATTTTCTGTGTAGACAAAGACATTCTAGTATCTCTGTGCACTGTTTTCCATATTTTTCTGCCAGCAGTCCCAGCAGCCGTTGTTGCCACCCACCGTTCTCACTCTACCTCTAGTTTTCAGGACCAGCGGTGGTATTTCTCAAGACAATTCTTTTGCCCCGGTATGCTGGTTAAAAATGTGCTTGTACAGACTCATCAAATATGGACGAGAGTGATATTTATAGCCTGAAAATGTAAATAATTGTAAATGTCTCAATCATTTAATCCAACAGTTATTTTAATCTCATATTCATAACCCTGTGATTAAAATTCCATTTTCCAGGTCAGTTTTTTTTGTATTCAGCGAGGAGACCTTGGGGTCAAAGAAGGTTGACGGTCACAGCACAGCAGCAGCTGTGCAATTAACCTGCTGCCACACAAGTGCAAACAATTTAAACTGCACCTGAGGGGTTAGGGTTTAGTATAATATACGTATAAGTATGTTGAAAAAGCCAGTATTTTTGTTGTTCATTGCGGTAGAATGCAGGCAACCGGTGCTGTTAATTTGTTACTCCTGTTGTCTGAGTATGTCTGTTGGTAATATTAGCTGAGATATGTAACATTGTTAAGAAATGTGACTGGGTTTTCCTCCAATTGTGAAAACCTGATGTGACTTGAAGATAGTTTTAAAGTGAAACTTTATTTGAGCAGTACAGTTGATCTTAAAATATATAATTAATTATCAATAAAAACTTAATTGAAGGTTTGATAAAAGAGGAGATTTACGTCATGCACGGGAGGAGGACAAGGAGGTAGTTAGAGCAGAAGATGGAGAGGACAGGTGGAAATGGAAATGTTGACACGTATATATAGTATAGCATAATATTCTTGTAAACCTCCTCAGTCCACCATGTCCCCCTCACCTCATTTATCCCACAGGTTGTCACAACAAATACCTTCAAAATGGAGAAAGATTTCACACATTCTTTTAAAGTGGTGAGAAAAGACTCTTAGTCATTTATTTTTCCTTTTTAGGACGGAGGCCTTCTTATCAACAACCCCACAGCGTTGGCCATACATGAGTGCAAGTGTCTGTGGCCCAACACGCCCCTCCAGTGTGTGCTGTCTCTTGGAACGGGACGATATGAGACGGCGGGAAAGAATAACACGACCTACACCAGCCTAAAAGCCAAGCTCACCAACGTCATCAGCAGTGCCACAGACACTGAGGGTAAGACAGTTTTATACAGTCAGTTCTGTCCAATTGAAACAGTTGCGTCCCAAGATCCACCACAAAAAGGAAAAACCATAAAGTTAAAGGAAGACACTTCTTATATTATTTACGTATATATATATATATAATTGTAATATATATAATATATGTATGTATATATGTAATATATATATAATTGTATATATATATATATATATATGTATGTTTACATTTACACACTTTATCAACCCCCTCTACACTCCATTACCCTTTACAATTATATGACAGTTGAGATGTAGAATGGAAAATAACCCAACCCTTAGAAAGACGTTAAAATAAACTTTTACCTAACGCACAAATATTCTATAAGACACAATAAGAGAGTGTGACCAATAGGCAAGGGTGTATGATGAGAGATGCTGCGACTGAGACAGTCAGAGAGAGGAACAGAAGAGCATCATCAAGGTCAACAAAGCTACCAGCAATGTCTGTTAAGCCCGGCGCACACAGGGAAGATTCGGCGCACGCCGATTGCTCAGCGCCAGATTCTCACCCTGTGCGTGTAAATTTACGTGAGCAATTTGTCACTCGAGACCGTGAGCAAAATATCGAGTGAACAAATTCTCATCATGTGCGGGCTACGTGAGCATCTTTCTCACTACAAATGATTTGTGCGCATGCGTTACAATGATGCAACAAGATGGCAACCAGCATGACTTGTTGAATGAAACCATACTTGAAGACAAATTTGTGGATCTTTGGCAAGACCATTCTTGTCTGTTTAATATTCGTCTTGGCGATTTTAATGATAAGGACAAGATAAAATAAAAAAATTGTCTTCAGCTGTGTTGTGTTGCTCCAAAATAGTGTGATTATCCTCCATGAATCCTCCGTGTAATTGTTGCTTTATTTAACTAAAAAAAAAAGTTTTTTTTTTCATGAAAATAATGAAAATATTAGTATATTAAAACTGTAAATATACTGTAGAGATATTGCAGTATAGCAAAAATCACATGTTAAAAACGAGAGGGAACACTTTTTTGGAGAGGGAACATGCTACACTGGATGACATAGGGCAGTGTTTCCCAACCTTTTTTGCACATTGGACTGGGTAAATGGTAAATGTGACTATTAAGTTGTGGCAGATAAATACCCCTGAATAAAATAAAATTTTCCGGTGTTCTGAATTATTTTCATACCTATAAAATTTTCGTACCCAAATTAACTGTGCATGGGCACAACAAGGATTTCTCAAGTGCACACAGCCTAAAATTTTCTCCTACCAGACCAGTATAGAAAGTTAGAATCTTGTATCAGTGACTTTGCATCATTTTGAGTTTATTGTTGTTGTCTTCACTAAGAAAATATTACCTAATCAAATATAGTTGCAATATGATGATGATGGAATCCTAGCCATTCTATTGTTCAGTTCTTTTGTTGTTATGAGTACGGATCAAATGTAACTAATAGCCAGATGGGGCCAAAAGAAAACATTATTTCTCCTCCTCGCTCGGCACCAATTGACCCATGGACCAGTCCCTGACCCAGCGGTTGGGGACCACTGACATAGCAGAATTAAAAATATATATCCAAGTAAGATATACATCTTTTTGCTGCCCTCCCTCTCATCAGCAGCTACCTGTTTTCCAAGTGTTCTGATCAGTTGCTCCTCACCAGGTCATACCCACGTTCTCACCTTCAAGGACAAACAGTGTGTGGGAGATTATATAAACTGGAGCTGCTGCTCTGACTCACTGATTCACTTGATTCTCTGGTTGAGGACGAGTTTGTGTTTTGCCCATCTGATGTTGGGGTCATTATGTGGTTCTTACTTGATTTTGCGAGAATCAGCGTGTTAGTGTTTTTTAATATCTAGCCATCAACCAACAAAGAGTCTGTTCCCTCATCCATTCAGAGGTGCATACCATGCTGGACGCCCTCTTGCCACCAGACACCTACTTCCGCTTCAACCCCTACTTGAGCGAAGACATCCCATTGAACGAAAGTCGCCTTGAGAAGCTGAACTTCCTGAAGAGCGAAGGGGAGATCTACCTGGAGCGCAACGAGGCCAAGCTAAAGAAGGCAGCCAGCGTCCTGGGCCAGGAGAAGAGCAGCATCCAGAGACTGGCTGAGTGGGTCAAACTGAAGACGGACATGTACGAGGGACTTCCCTTTGTGTCCAAACTGTAACTATTTTAACTAACAAAAAAAAAAAAGACCGGGCCTGGAAAACCTCCCATGTCTGACAGGGATCTAGGGTCGAAAGTTTTAGCATTTTGGGAGGAACAAAACCACGTTTGGAACAAAACCACATGTTTGGAAAAAATAAATTTGGAATAATCCTAAAACTAAAACTACTTAATAGAAACGGCTATTAGCTTGAATTAACAAATAAAATGTGTCATGTTTTTAACACCCACACAAGTAAACAATGGCATTAAGTACAGTTGCTGCATGAAAGGACTTGTATGTTGTAAAAAAAAAAAAATAATAATAATGCCATTGTTCTGGTAGACTTGTGATCCATGGATGTTTAAATATTTAAAATGTAAATAATTCACAGGTGCATCACCACCAGTACTGTACAGAATACAGACACTATGCCTTTTTTTGTAAATGTAATTTTTAACATTCAAAATGTAAATAGTATCTTTAGTTATAAAAAGTTGTACAATTCTTGAAAGGAGGTGAATAATACTTCTAATAGCAAAATGATAAGGATAATTGAAAAAAAAAAAAAAACCCAGGCCCCCCTGTACCCTCCAACGCTGCTTAGCATCGTGAATTAGCTTTGTTTTTTTTTTTTTCTTTTGTGAATACACTGTCGACTCTCTGACCACCACTAGTTGAAACATAACAATTTTTTCCTACAAAACTGCCATTTTTTTTTTTTAAGTTTAAGTTACAAATAGTTGTTTATAATTATTATTTTAGCAAAAATTGAAGAAAAAAAAACTACCTAGACCCCCACAGTCGGTCTGTGTCCTCCTAGGAGGGTTTACCCCTTCCACAGAACCACTGTTCACTAATTATGTATACCTTACATAATGTAACCTTACCTCATTGCTTTGCCTTTTAATTTACCTGCTCTGACTCTACATCGTTGTTTGAAAAGACAGAGCTTAAGTGTCATTAAAAAACAATAAACACACGTTTTTTGGTTTTTATTTTAATAGAACTGATCTTCTATCTCTTGATGGATATCTAACGACAATTCCATCCCCCAATGACGTATTGCCTTTTTTTGCCTCAATGTTAACATTGATTTTGTGTGTGTGTGTGTGTCTGTTGCATTGTTTCTATGCCACTACGGATGAAGGGAAATTCCTTAGTCATTCCTCCCAGTCACTCAGTTGTAGTCCCTGTCAACGGGACCAACACATTGTCACGTTGAGCACCATTTTATAGACCTCTATCATTCTTACTAAGACAATAATGACTTTTTTGATATTAACAAAAGTATAATAATTTACATAAAATAAATTTTTAAAAGTCATCTTAATTTTAAATACTTAATTTCTCTATTATTCTTTATTCTCTTTTTAGTGCTTGGTATAATATAATCCCTGCCTATCAAAAAAGACAAATTAATCAGCTGCAATGCTGCCATCTAGTGACTTTCACTTTCATTTACTGTACAAAACTTTTTTTCCAAACTTTTTAGGGCATACATAATCTGACTGATACCCAGGTTCTACAGAAGAAAAAAAACATAATTCCTGCAGGTATTACGTAAATATTTTAATATCAGGCCAAAATATAGCCGCCAGGGAAATTATCGGACATCCCTAGGAACAATTAGGTTTTATTGACTAACCCCAGATAAACATGTATTACATACACTTCGCACAGGACAGGATATTTTTAATCAGAAAAGTCTTCTGAGTAACCGTCTCTAACACTTTCCGATCAAAAAGACAGTAGACGGACTGGAAGGTAACGAGTCACTAACGGCCGAGCGTCAAAACAAAAAAATATATATGTCCGTCTCCGATTGCGTCATCCTAAAAAACGATAGAAGAGCTCACACAGTGGTGCGGTTCTCCACACGTCTCTGTCAGTCAGTGTCAGTGTCAGTAAGCCTTGGATACACACATACTGTACATACGGTTAGTCCAGTGATGCTACAGGCGCGTAAGAACGGGCTATAAATATGATAGCTAGTCCGGTGTAATGTCTTTTTTAAAGACGTGTAAACAATAACCTATTAACTACGACGTCGAAAGTATTGGACATTTATAACACTGTAGTTAATATAATGTGTAACTCTTTATGTTTTGCCAAACTTTGTCCTATTTTACTCAGCCGTACTCATTTTACTTTTCCTAAGCTGTAGCTATAAGGGGCGGAAACCATTTTAACAAATAAATAATAGAAATAGCCACAAAAGGCACATCTATTTTTTTTTTTTTAGTTTTTTTTTTAGTTTTTTCCGTGAGAGCACACACACACCTTTATTTATCTCTCTCTCTCTCTCTCTATATATATATATATATATATATATACTGTATGTGATGTAAATGTTCTATAAATATATATGTTATATATGTTGTATATATACAGTATATACATATGCTATGAATACAGCTAAATGTATGAATAAAACTAAAACAGTAATTTTCAAGTATAATCTGATCAGTATAAAAAAATAGTTCTTAAAAAAGAAACTCGAAAGAAGTAGAATTGATACTACTGATGTTCTACGAAATGGTTACTTTGATTTACTTATTTTCTCGACTTGTTTTTCTATCACTTTAACTCCCTTTTGACTTTTGTCTTTAAAAAAAAGTTTAATTAAATTTAACATTTGTTTTTTTTTTTACTTTGCTATTTCTCACTAGAAACTATATATATAATTGTTTGAATGATTTACTTATTTTCTCGACTTGTTTTTCTATCACTTTAACTCCCTTTTGACTTTTGTCTTTAAAAAAAAGTTTAATTAAATTTAACATTTGTTTTTTTTTTACTTTGCTATTTCTCACTAGAAACTATATATATAGTAGTTATAGTATAGTAGAATAGTACTATATATTACTATGTATTATATATATATATATATATATATATATATATATATAGTAGTAATATTGTTTCTTGTGTCATTGTAAAAGATTTAATTTTGAGTCCATGCTTGATCCCAAAAACAAAGAAATTCGGCACTACGCTGTATACAGCATTCTAATGTAATACAGGTTCCTGTCCTGCTGCAAAATATTGTTACATGTAATTGTTGTTTTTATGTGCTTGCGCAGTAAGACTTGCAGCTAAGGCTCATGACTCAACCAGGATTTGTCATGATCTCTGCCCTGGATCATGGTTCACACCTGCAATTGTTATGCGAAGAGAGACCAACGGCATTTTCACACCATCCTGATGACCTGTAAATGCTTCGGGCTGAACTGCACATTTTCATGTCTTTCATTGTAATCAGTGGTGAAAATGTGCAGCTGCTGCTGCCTGCAACACAAACACAAGTCAGGTGTGTGAAAGACACAGAGAGAGTGACTGAGAAAGTGAAGGAAGGAAGAAAAATGGATGCTGCGGACCTGATTAATGATGCTCTCGTGTTGATGAAAGTCCAAATGTGCGTGAGACACGTCTCAGGTTGGAGGTGAGTGATGGGGGGAGGACGCAGGCACACAGCTGTCATGTGTATACAAGAGTCTGTAGTTCAACATGTGGTGCAGGTTGTTGGGCAGCCCTAATGTGCAGTCAAGTGTTTGACACCAGAACTGCTGAGTGTGTGTCCACAGAGGCCATATGTCTTCAGGGACAATAGCTGATAAACACATGTCTCTAACATTACTAGTCAAGGTTACAACATCCAGATTAAATTACATGTTTGGATGTTAATAAAACTTAAGTGTTGATTTCAATTTTGATGGAAAATTTCAGAAAATTATATCATTACATTTGCCCCAACATGGGCAAAACACAAAGAGCGCACAAAGTAGCAGTAAGACAATCACATGTGTAAATAGCGTACATATCAAGCAATCTAAAATGCTCTTTAAACTCAACAATTGTGACTACACAAGTCACGTGACCAAAACAGAAACCCCAACAGACAGTTTTGTCGTGACTGAGTATTAAATCCACCATACCATGTATGCAAGACCACCATCTGCCGCTGACTAAAAGGATGTCGCTGTTTTTCACGTTTTTATTCTTCTCTCCTGTAAGGGATTGTAGAGACTAAGATAGTAGATGTAAATGCAGGAGGTCTTACTCTGAAAAAAAAAACAAGTATGAAAACTAGGAAGGCATGGAGATGGAGGTAATGTTCATGAATACATACATGCATATATTAATAAACACAAGAGGTTAAAACGAGAGACGTCCGACAATATCAGCTGACGGATATTATAAGCCAGATAATAGCATATTATATAATACCTATGTGAATCGTTATCGATTTTCCTCTGATACTAAAAACCGGATATCAATGATGTGTGCCCTTAAGAATTTTATATACTTTACACAGCTACAAACTGCATATGGAAGTGAATATCACTAGATGGCAGCATTTAAGCTCATTTAATTCATTTTACAGTAAATTACTTTGTACAGATAAATGCATGTTACTAGGTCCATATTGAACATCGTTAAAATATGTCTTAATACTAGATTTAATTTGTACTTTTTTGCAGAAATTTAAACATTTTAAATGTTTTCGTGCTATTTGAAATGGACATACACAGTCATGCCACCTTTACAAATGTTGTCAATAAACATGTTAAGATGGTGATGGCAAATAAATATAAATTCCACATGAGACTTTTTTTTTTCTTTAAAAACATTTAATCCATTCTTCTCTTCGGTGTCTACTGTAGATACTGTGCACGCCCAGTTGCGAGGACGCCCAATGCCAGAAGGGCTTACACAATGGCTTTGGACTTTGAAACGAGTCAAGTGAACATTCTTCGCGGCAGCATAGACGATCTTTGGACGCTGCTGGCTTTGACAGGAGCGGGGGAGGAGGAGGTGAAGAGGAGCAAGAGGAGGAGGAGGAAAGAGGAGCATCCGTGTGGACCACAGCTTGCTGCTGCAGCAGGGGGACGGACACACACGCTCACTCACTCACACACTCACTCCCTGGCCGGACACGGCCCCGCAAACACACACACACTCCTCATCATCATCCACCCGGTGAAAGGCAGGAAGCTGGAGCTGCAGTCTGCAGACGGTGAGTTCGAATCTTTATTTTCATTCATTCACTGCCGCTATCTTCCCTCTCATCATCATCATCTTCATCACCGGATCATAATGGTGCAGTGCATGTGTCACATGATCAGTGTGTTTTCCGTGTGTGTGATTGTGATGCTGGCACAGCAGGTGCAAACGGGGCAGCAATATGGAGGCGCCTGACGCCGACTGCTGTTTTTCCTCTATATCTGTTGAGTGATCTGTATGTGATGGTGGTTTGAAGTGATGGTCTGAGTCTGAGAGAATCACCCGTCCACGCGACGTCGGCATCGGCTCCAGCGTGAAAGGATTTTAACCTGGCTGTGATTGCAGCAGTAGCTGGGGTATTGTTACTGTTGCCGGTTGCCGGTGGAGGCCCCCATCTTCCTCCTCCTCCTTCTCCTCTTCCTGCTCATCATCATCCTCTTCGTAGCCTCACCATCCTCATTATCAGTTTGGGTTTGACAGGATGGTTGGATGATGATGATGATGCTCAGCTCCTCTGTCTGTTTTCAAGGGCCTGGTTTCTTGGTTTTGAATTCACTTCTCTGATTCAATAACAATCTGGTTATTTTTTTGTTTATTTGGATCTGGTATCTTCAAGGCTTTCTGGAAAGTTGTTTACGTCTGGTTATTATCAGCGAGTAGTGATACCTCTAAATGTTGAAGCTTTGTGACTTGACTTCGGGTACTCGACAGTAAAACCAGACTTTCTTTTTTCTTTAAGGACGAAATGTCTGAACGGTAGACAGTCCAGTCTGGTACCTGCCCACGTTTACTGTGAAGTAACTCTGCTGTAACACTGGCATGTTCTTACTAAAGTCCTGGGTTGCCTTAAAACTGTCACTGCCTAGATTGCAGTGATAGATGTTCATAGATATTCAGGTTTTCCATGCCATATTTGAGTGAAATGATATAAACAAAGAGAAGCACAGTCATTCCTTTTAGTGCAGTATCTGAAAGAAAGGAAATCAACATTGACTCCTACACCTGAAGCATTTTCAAAATTAAAAGCTGTCCTTTGTCAGACAAAGACAATGTTAAAAAAAAAGGACAAACAAAGAAGGTTACTTTATCTCTGGACTCAAGCCAAATTTTTTCACTCTTGACAAACACCTTGGAGGCAAAAGCTTCTGCTCTGATACTATCGATTTGGGAATTTGGACTGTTGTGTTCTGCAACTGCAAGTATTACTTCATGTATTAAAACGAAAATGTCCTAGCTTCTCCCCAAAAAGTCAAAACTCAATATTGGCTGCATGTTAGGTAAACAATCCAGTTGAACCAGCAACAGTAAGAGACAGATAAAACGGAGAGACAGGCAGTCATTAAAGCAACAGCAACTCAAATTATAAAAACAATAACTAACCACTAAAAGCATTGGGGCATTTAATGACGTTACCTCAGGCATAAATCATTCATTTTCAAAATTGTTGCACATACTAAGTGTGTTGATAAGTCAGAGGCAACACATAAATAACTGAATATTACAGGCATAACTGATACTGATGCATCCATGTCTGCCAAGCTGGCCGTTTATTAGCCACGAGCACTATGTGTTATTGTGTTGCAGCCAACATGTTTAAATAGAGATACCTATATCAGGTGCCTGGTGCTATTGTTTGCAGCACAGAGTTTGTAACCGGCAGGTATCACACCCCCGACACAAGCACAATGAGCTGAAAAGAATGATATTATGTTAATGTGTGGCCAACTTCGCACAGACGTTACAGGACGACTTCCGCCGGTTTGACGTGGAGAAGGTAATTCATCTGTCTTCATGCCGAAATTAGGTCAGAAAGACTCAGGTTTTAACTGAGGAACTTGATTGAAATTCAACCTCAAACGGTTGGCACAAAATCAACGAATTCCAGTCTGTTAAAGAAAGCTTTCGTTCTTCAACAATACTGCATAAACGTTTAAGTTTGTTGTTGGGTTTGCCACCGACAATAACATTACAATAACATGGGAATCTGGGTAAAGCGGACCTGGGCAAACTAAGGCCCGGGGGCCAGATGCAGCCCATGTGGCATTTTAATCTGGCCAGCCAAACATGTCCAAATTATACTTAAGTTAATTATCCTTCTACTTTTTTTCTACCTTCTACTTCTACTCCCTGCAAAGCCAGCATTTCCCCAGCAGGTAGTATAAAGAGGCTCAAAGCATTAAGCCTTTATTCAATACTTTACTCATTATTTGTTCTAGTTCACGGAAATACTCAATTTTTCTGCTCCTGATCCGGCCCGTGACTCAAATTTTAGTACCAGTGGCCCGCTATTCAAAATAATTGCACAGTCCTTATTTAGATAGATAGATAGATCGAACTTTATTAATCCCTTGGGAGTATCCTTTGGGAAATTATGGTTCCAGTAGCAGTAGAGTACCAACCAGGAGATAAATACAATACATACAAAAAACACCAATATGAGTGGAGTTGAGGTTGTAGAACCAGAACAGTGAACAGTGGATGTTTGTAGATAAGGTTATTAGTATACATACATAACTGTATACATTTACTTAGTTATGTATGTATACAAAAGTATACAAAGCAGGAAGGTTAATGTTAGTAGTGTTAGTAGCTTAGTTGGCAGTCATTCCTGTTGAGGTTTGAGGGCATAATGCTGCATATATCAGTAAATGTTAATATCAGAATCAGAAATTTGACCCTATGACAACTTTGACATAAAAAGTAAAAATTGGCTATGCCTGGTAACATGTGTTTTTGTCTACTGTACAATTTAGTTTGCTTTGTTCCTTGTGCCCAACCAGCTCAAATGAAACAGAACACATTTGGCGTAAAAAGGGAGCAGGTGGACACATTTAAGGACCGAGACTCATCGTGTGAATAAACCTTTAGTTTAGTGAAGATGCGATTGGATACATCAGGGCTCCATTAGGGCTTGCATCGCTTAGTGAATTCAGTTTAATCTCTCTTACCAGTAAAGTACTGTACGTTTGTCTCATCATCTGTTAGGTGTCAAAGTCCTCGTTTGTCTCAATTTGTGTCAGACATCAATTGTACAGCAGCAGCAAGAGAAGGTGGAGCAAGAGGAGGGGGATTCCCTGAAATCAAGGGTTTTGGTATGTCATTCTGTTGCACGGCAGGGTCTCTGTGTTAGCTCCCTGATTCTTGTTGTCCTCCCAGAGACATGACTTGTGACTTTAAGTGGCCACACCACTAATGCAAGGGAAGCACTTATCCCCAGCTGCGGTGTCATCGTAACTCTCCTGCTCAGCCACGGACCATTAGACTTTATTCCAGTGATTTCTGTTAGAGAACACTTTCCTTCTGTCTGCTGTAGACTATGGTGATGGAAGATTATAACCTTCCATGGCAGAAATTATGACCAGAAGGTCAGTAATGGTGGATGTTTTGGAGAGCTGGTCAAAATAAATTCCCTTTTAAAAAATTAAAGACACAACTTTAAAGACTGCTTCCGCGTTTGGGTCCAAATCTGACCATGGGACATCACCAGAGGGTGAAGGCTTTAGTTACAGCAGTTAGAACGAACAGATATTAAGTGTTGCAGGTGCTAAAGTTGATAAAACTGTAAAATGAGCCTTTCACATATTTTCTTCTCCATAAAACCCTGCCCCGCAGCTCAGAGTCTTTTGCTGATTCATCAGCTAAATGAATACAGCCGGGCTAATGTTGTGGATCATTAGCATCTTTACCCTCTTACAGCCTGGTCCACAGCCGGACATGGTTGTTTGTCTCCTCATTGAAGGTGCGAGGGCATAATAAATGTGTTTGCCTGCCCTGAGGTTGATGGAGTGGAAAATGGTGGACGGTTCTAGAGTCAAGGGACGTTCTTCTGTTGCCAGGAGATTTCTGAGAAAGCATATGCTGTTGTTCTCCCGGACTTCTGTTGACGATGTTTGTTGATGCCAGAAGGTGACAGAGACAGAGATTAATAAATGAAACAAAGGACGGAAAAAATTTAGAAATATGCTGTAAGAATAAGTCAAGTAAGTTGACTGACTGGCAAGAACAATAGTTAAGGATCTTCACTAACGCTGTCGCTATGTCCATCCATCCATCTTTGTCTGCTTACCACTTTTAAGAGCAACATTCCGATCAGGGACACCCAATCTTCCCTTGGCCCAGACTAGTTGACCAGAAATTGGATCATCTGAATCTCTCCCATGACTGACGCCCAAATCACACAGCACCATAGCAGCCCTTGTGAACCTTTCTGTGGTCCATGAGCACTGGCCCTAATGGGGATTATATCCTAGACTAATGGGTATTATATCCTAACCCTAGAGTTCCACACCAAGGACAGAAAGATTAACACTGGGCTAAGGGTTTGCAGCTCAGTACTTATATCATATGTATTTAAAAAAAAAAGGTTGTAAACACCTGTGGTACAGCACAATTATTTCCTGCTGGAACAAGAAAAAAAATAGAGCAGGTAAAAGTGGGCGAGAACAGAGAAAGTTGTCAGGGATTGAGTTCCTAAGTAAAACAGCATTTTTAAACAGCTGATACAGTTCCAGAGCCATATGCAGGTTTGGATGATTCATTCACACTCTATTGTTATATTGAATAGTTGTTTTGGCAGAAAAAAAGTTTGTCTGGGATTTCTTTTTTTTTATCCACCTAACTCTTCTTTGACTCGATGCACGAATGAGAGGAAATGTCGATTCATCCCAGTGTCCATTGACAGAGACATTGACTCTTGTGATATGACAGGACTCAGAGTTTGCGTAGGCAAAGATGGTCAAGACAGTTTCTGTCAATCACCTTGGCCTTTAAATACCATCTCAATGCCCAGCATGCTTTCGTGGCAGGTTCAACTTGAGGTGAAACACCTGGCTTGTTTTACACTGAGCGCAGGGCAGTAAGTGAGTCGGATGTTGACGAGATGACTGACATATTTGACAAATGGATTGTGAGAGACTGTTGGCTGATTAGTATTGTCAAGGACAAGGTTGTCAAGAAAGTTTTGACAGCAAACATCAACGTGTGCTACATGCCAATGTAAAGATTCACAGCAAAGAGTAAAATCCATTATATGTTTAGCATTAGTAGTAGTGATAATAATAATAATAATAGCTCAGTGCCTTTGTCATCGGAGTGAAACTCCTAGATTGAATCTCAGTTGGGGATTTGATCTGGGGGGATGGATAAGGGGATGGAGATGGATGAATATTAATAATTCTAATAATTCCATAATTTGGATTTGTCACTAATAAACAATGAGAGATACAGACATCTAATTTTTTTCCCATTTATATACAGATTTATTTGTCAAGTATTTAGAAATCTTGTTGATTATTCCATCTCTACTAGCCACTGGTCATTTTTTGCCACATGCTGTCTTTGATGGCCTTTTGATGACCTAATTTCTAGCACAATCAACTAATGATGGTGCGTGCTGATGCCATTCCCGCTCATTTAGTTCGACCCCAGATCCAAAGGGAACGTTTTATCCGAAGCGTCTGCTTGTCCTCAATATGTACCTCCTGTGGGAAAAAGGACTCATGGTTCAATAGAGCCTCTGTGTGGTTTTTCTCCAGCCCACTCTTCATAGCTGTTGCCGGCTGGTCGCTCAGCCTTCAATGAAGGCCTTTTGCTCAGATAGGGGATGAATCACTGCCTTTTGAGAAACTGCCAGGCGACTGGACGGACAGGCCGGTCTGAGCAGATTGTGGAAAAGCCATCAATCAGCTTCAGATGTGTCTGGTTAGTGACAGAGCCATTGCAGTAAATATGGAGCTGAATGGACCCTGAACAGATAATTGTAGGTGTAACATCTGTCTGGTAATGGATTCATGGAGGAGGATGCTCTTGTTCATTACTGGTTGTCTTCAGTTCTGAACTGTACTTAATGTATCTGTGGAAACAAGGGAGGCTGCACATAAAACCATTTTAATTTTCACCAGTGGACATTCTCACATCATCAAAAGACAGGGATCAAATAGCAATCAATAATGCATGGAGAACGTTATTAATACACACTGTCTTTGTGTTTTTCTTTTTTTTTTCATTTTCCCCAGTGGCTTTTAGACAAATCTAAAACTCCACCTCAGCCACAAAGCTTGATGTATGAGTCGTGGAAACCAACAGGTCACTTAAGATTTTAGTACAACGACTAGACCACTAGTTATACTTCACACCACTTCAATAACTGAGGAATAAAAGACTGCAAGTGCATAAGACAAGACTGCAAGTACAAAAGACATTATGTTAAGTAAAAAAAAAAATAAGCGTAAATCAAATTTGAAGGCTCACAGTATGGTGTAGTGTGATTTTGGTGGCAGTGCAACCACCTATGTATGCATGATATAAATCGAGGGAATTGTGTGGATAATATTTTTTTTTTTTATTTTCATTCTCTGACAGGAGTCATACATCCACAATTTGCTCTATACAGCCACATCCTGCAGAACTAAAATGTTTTGTGCTTCAAAACACTCAGTCTTGAAGTATTGAATTCTGCTTGTGACTTGACCTGCTTTAAGGCATTAACTTTTTTTTTTCTTTTTTGTCAGAAGTACACACTGAATGCTAAACTGCAATCCTATTTATGTCCTTCTGCAGTAAACCAATATGTCTTTCTTATGTCCTTAACTTCTTATGTCCTTAATTCAAAATTATAACAACTTTGAAAAATTAGTCAATATGTGTTTGTTTACACATTCCATTCGGTAAATGTTTTTCAGTATCATTAAGCTCATGATTGATGTGTGTGAATTTTCTGGGACAAAACAGGGTAGTGTAAGAGTGTGTTCCTTTTCTGTTTTCCGGTGCTCATCATCATTTGACGCTCCTAGGCGGAACAGTCAACAGTTTTACATCACTGCTAATGCTGTCCTAACGTGTCACTCCGTCTCCTCCCTCTCTTTGTCCTCTGTTACCCTCCAAACTGCTGAGCAGGCGGTTTGTTTTTGCCTGTCACATACACCTGCACTGCTCTGCTGCTTTATTCACTCTGGATGCCAAGCACTTAGGTTTATTGCCGCTAGGGGTGAGATGCTAGAAAGGCACAGGTCAGTAGGAATCAGAATAAAGACTGTGGTACAGTAGAAAAATAAAAAATATATGGATATTATTAATTAAATTATAAAGAAGTCCAGCAGTGTTGTGCGGGATGGTTGGCTAGGTTGTTTAAATTGCTGTTTAGTGTCTGGTGTAGAAGAAAGAGGTTAAGGCAAACCTCTTTCTTATTAGAAGAACATTTCCCGGCAGATTCCCCCAGCTGCACAGGGATAATTAACAGTTTTAATGATTTGGCCCAAAGCCAGAAACTGGAATTTGTCCAGACAGCCACACAGATGAAAATTCCTGTGCTATGAAATTATAATCACGGGTAAAAAAAAAATCTGCCCAAAAAAGTTTTAAAACCAATTCTTTAGAAAAGCTGGGTGTTTTGCCTGTTTGCTAGCTTAGCTTATCTGTCTGTCTGTTTGCCTGTTAACATTCTTGATCAATCTGTACTTCAGATTTAATGAAATCCATGCTAATTTCAAGCTAATTTTGTGATTTCCACAATATTTAGGGCATTCTTGACTTACTCTACAAGTATGTAGGTCTTACGTTATTTCATCTGTTTATACAGAGTTCATTTGTCCATGTTTAACGTATCACTCCACACACTCGCAGAATAGTCATTATTGGGCCATTGTCTATATCTATCTTGAATGCTAGCCATCTTTGACAACTAGTTGTGTTTGATTGTACTTGTGGTTTGTTTTTGTCTTATTGTAGTTTTTGGCCTGACTTTCAACTGATTCACATTAATAATTGCCGTAATGATTCTTCTGTAGTGTAAAAGATTGGAATCAGACTTTTTTTGCAGTTTCTAATCTGTTTCCAAAGATGAAACTTTAAACTGTCGATCATTGTTTACGCCATTGATGGCTGATTTTTTTTTTTCCCTCTCATGTAGCTACTCACTCAAACTGCCATTTAATCTAGTATGTGGCTCCATTCTTTTAAAAATACTTTGTCATGCTGTAAATGCATTAAAACTCAATGATCCATTACTGCTGTAGGCCATGGGATAAATCACCTTTGAGATATTCCTTTGACAAAAGATGCCTAAATATTATATTTTGTTAATTCACGTATCATGTTGTTTTCCCATGGTGGTTTCCTTTGTTCATGCTCCCATAAGGAAACACAAAAGCTATCCAGTGTCAAGACGAGGGTGTGCCCCCTTTGTGTTGGAACACATTAACTGTAACTTTTTTGGTCGGCAGCCACGCTTTTAATACCAACACTTTCCCTGGCCTTTCAATGTTTGCTTTTTTCATTTTTACACACCAAACATGTTTATCTGATCAAGTCATAGCTGCACGCCTCTCTTTGTTTGTCATCCAGGTAACCATTAAATCTATCAACCTGTCCTGGGAGACTGGTAACTGATGGCTGTGTTTGCATAAACATCTAAGGTGCAGGAGCTTTGTTGTGTTCGAAACAGTTCTGTAATAAACAGAGCGCTCAGGGTGACAGGACTGTGGTTATACGTACAGCATGGTGAGCATGAAATGTACTAGTTGACAGATAATGAACAAACTAACCTGGATGCTGATTGTATCGTATTACTCTGCAACAGAATACAGACAGCTGCAAGCTGTACAGAAAGTGGTGTCTTATCAGTCAGAAACATTTTAGATACTCCCTAATACACCTGGCTATCTCAAATTCACAAAGGACCAAAATTAAAAACTGCAATTGAAAAGTTAATTGTTCATGTTTCTTTTTCTTTTAAGTTCTGTAATGTTGAATTTGTTTATATGGAAACAAAAGTTACGTTTTGCATAAACATTTAAATTGAGATCAACCAAACCGTCCACACAATTTCAAACGCTTATCCATTACTGGGTCACGGGGGTAGCAGTCTCCACAACTCCACAACACATCTCATTGCGCCATACTGTACTTTGGTGGTGAGCTCACTGGAAGTCAACTGCCCTAACAGGGATTCGAACTTACCAAGGATGTGAACCCTGGAGTTTCACACCAAAGACAGCGACACTGGGGCAGTTGGTGGCCTAGTGGTTAAGGAAGTGGACAAGTGTTCGAATCCCCCTAACGCCAAGTTGTCCCCGGAGGTGCACTGAGCATTGCATCGTTCCCACTCACAGCTTCCTGGGCGTTCAAAGGCAGTGATGCCTTCGCAGTCATTGGTAAAAGTGAGTCAAATTTTGATAAAAATTGGGTCTCATTTAAAGGTAGAAAAAACTACTAAAAGACTTAAATTGTTGATTGGCTTGAAGGTACTGACTGATGGTGTGTCTCCAGTATCACTAATCCATAAACTTCAGCTCATGGCGTTGTATTGACATAGAGATTATTGATCCTTGGATTAGGAGAGGACACCCTGAAAGCAAAGGTCCCTGGTTTAGGCAGCTCAGTGATCCCTGGCAGGCTCATTACCACAAGCTTTATGGCATCTAGCAGGTTAAGTCACTTTGCCGTGGTTAGCCAACACCCCTACGGTTGGATTAGACATGTTTAGACAGAGCAATTAACAATGTTTTCAATGTGGAAAAGGTGGAGGGTTTTAACTTTATGTGTTGGTTTTGCTTGTTGTTAGCTGCCAATAAGTCTAAATTTATATGTTGGGAGGCTTGAAACCAGAACACTGGGGCCCGGATATAAACAATTTGCTGCTTTGCAGCGTTGTATTCTCAACAGCATCTGTTTTTAGAAAACCAAAGTGCTGATGTAAGCCTGTAGAGGTAGCATTGTCCTCATCCACAGCTGGTTCAGTGCTGACTCTTACAACCTGAGCATCTTGGAGTGACAAAGCAGAAAACACTCATAAGTGAAGAATACATCATCCAGGCTTTATTCATGTGCACATCTGTGCACCAAAGCATGCAGCTCGTGTCTCTTACTGCACTTGAAGCAGCTTAATGGAACATAAAGAGAGTTAAGACTTAAATTTCTAAATTTAAACCTTTTACAGGACGGTGCGTTAGTTTATCTCCAAGTCCAGCTCAAATGAATAAAATAAAATATAACACTTGGCAGTGGTGTCCTAGTGGTTAAGGAAGCAGACTTGGGTCTGCAGAGCTTCAGGTTTGAATCCGCCAGGTTGCCGACCCACGGGTTCACCACCCACAATATGGTGCAATATGATTTGGGTGGCAGCAACAAGCAGAAGAAGATGAATAAATGAAAATAACATTAAAAAAAATGGCTTCCTAGCTATGGACCAAATGTGAAGCATCAGTGGGATTCAATTAGTCCCTGATCCTGATATTGAGACCACTGCTGTACAGTTAACAGAAAATATATATTTTTAAGTAACATTGTCAACTTATAGATATTTTATTATGTTTGCTCAATACTGTACCCTGATTAAATATACAGAGAAGACCCTGAGAAGAGTATACATTTGAGCTTTAAAATACACTGTATCAATAATAGTTTCTGCTGTTTAAAAGTTATCATGTGCAAATGAGATTAGTTTCCCTAGTTCCAGAATTGATTTTGAATAATCAGGTTACTGGGACACTCTCAGGGAATCACTGAAATCATGAAATGTATCAAATTAGCATCCGATGAGGTATTTTTAAGCCACATGGTGTGGAAATGACCCAAATGTAATTGTAGTGCGTTGAAGCCAATGATATCAGAGCCTTTCCACAGTGTTGAGAGGGATTCTGGGCTTTGTTTTGTTTGTCTTATTTGACTGTGGGTCAGGCTTGTTTCTTAATTTGTTTAATGAAAATCAGGACAAAATGGGAGGCAAATTCAGTCGGACTCAGACATGCCATGGTAAGAGTCAAGATTCCAGCTTGTTTGATTCATTCTAAAGCCACGCTGCTCTCTGCAACAGCATCTGTGCATTACTGAACTGTGACAACATCCAAATACGTCAAACTCCTGCGTGTTCTTTTTCAGGTGCGATCATAAATCATGGCTGTCACATGATTTGGGTTGGCTTCTGGTACTGTAGCTCGTGCTACACCCAGGAAAGCGTTACTGAACTTCTTTTGTTTGACCACAAAATGTTGCCACATTTGCAAAGTGCAGAGCCATAGAAGCCAAGAGCCATTGAGAGTGTATTTGACCCTGAGGGCCATAAACAAATGTAGCACTCACGCATTCAAAAGCAGAGTTGAGACATTAATGTAGCTAACTCAAAGTAAAGGTCCTCAATCCTAGCCTTCTAATGGGATTATCTACAGATTCCCCTATAATCCTAACAGAGATTACATGATGAGGGGATGAACAAATAGAATAAATTAAAAGGAGTGAAGCACTTGTTTTTGGATCTTGGGTTATAGTGTCGGAAACAAAAGAGATTCTACTGCAGGATTGTGATTTCGTTTCCTCACAAGCTGTAATTCTCACCTCAGGGTGCTCTCATCATCTTTAATGAAAATTTCACGTGGGATTCACATGGCTGTATTTGAGTCAGATTTAATCTGGTCTGATCAATATGCTGTTAATGGAAAAGAGAAGCTTGAAGGAGTACTCTGGTAATGAGAGGACTCTGTGTTCTCTGAAAGGTTCTAAAAATAGATCATTCTGTGATGATATTTTCCTTTTCCCCGTTTTGTTCTTTCCTTGTCACACGTACCTGCAAGGAATGACAGATTTGTTCATTCTGCTGGGCTGATATTATGTTTTTCTTTTTATTTTTTTTTTAATTTTCTTTGTTAAGCTTTCTTGTGGTTAGGGTTAAAAAAGCTAGGGAAAATCACAATTACAAAAGTAGGTCGATGATAATATCTGACGACATTTATCACATTTATGCATGATCCGTAAGAAATTATTGTGAAAAAAAATTTACTTAGAGAAACGGTTGTATATCTACAGTAAAATCACTAGATGGCTGTATTGCAGCTCATTTAGTTAATCATAAGGCATTTATACAGTTGTTTGTACATAAATGTTACCAGAGCAATACTGGTATCGATTGATTGAATTGGGACATAGGGTTTTGGACAATAACGACAATAACTACATAGAAAAAAGTCAAATGGAACATTCCTACATAAACAGTTTTTAAACTGTATTATGATGCTATTAATACTTCTGTTGATACTGCAAAAAAGTATTAACACTGTGATGAATACTTTCAATTTGCCCATGTCCACACACTGCTGTTTTTAGTCTTCACTGTCCCAGTAGCTACTGTATTCTGAGCAGTTTTTGTATTTGCTTCGAGCCTGAGAACTGAAGATTTTTTGGCCCAAATTAATGAGATCATATGAAAAAAAAAGTCTCTTCTGCTGTTTCTGGGCCTCAGTCTTCAGTTCGTCCTCTGTTAGGAAGAAGATATTTAGTCAATATTGGATGTCTCCCAGGCCTCCCACTGCTCCCCAGTCTCCACTGTTTGCCCTCCCTTGTCCTTTTTTGTCTCCTCATGCTCTCATTTCCACCTCTGTTTGTTATTGCCGCTCATTGTGCTCACTCTACATTCGTCTCCATCCTTCTTGTACAATGGCTTTACCCTTGTGTTGATCTAAGAGACAACATAGTCTCCAGGGTTCTGACTTGGGGGGGTGTCTCTGATGGGTTTGCTCTCTCAGAGGTATTGTGGCTGACCCCTTTGAGATTACAGCCAATCAGATCTTCTGCCTTTGGCAATGATAACCTTTATCAGCAATTCAGTTCACTCCTATTTTTTTTGGGAGGTGAATTTCATGATAATCCAAAGGTCAAAAGCTACTTAATGATTTTAACTATAGTAAAACAACCTTATTCCCATGATGCACCACTACCTTGTTCTTAATTTGGCAGTGCATCACTTGGATTTTAGATTAATTTAAGTAATTGTTGTAATTTACATTTCATTACACTTAAGGCATTTCCAAACAAAAATCAGGAGTGATGCTTGAGAACAGGCAAGGCAGTTGCTGGGGGGCCTGGAAACTAGGGGGCCGCCAAGAGGCCCTAGCACCACCCCTGACAAAAAAAAAAAAAAAAAAGGTATTTTCATTAATATAGAGAAGTTATTTTTAAGCTATGTAATTCACGCATCACTTGGATTTTAGATTAATTTAAGTAATTGTTGTAATTTACATTTCATTACACTTAAGGCATTTCCAAACAAAAATTAGGAGTGATGCTTGAGAACAGGCAAGGCAGTTGCTGGGGGGCCTGGAAACTAGGGGGCCGCCAAGAGGCCCTAGCACCACCCCTGACAAAAAAAAAAAATAGTTATTTTCATTAATATAGAGAAGTTATGTTTAAGATATGTAATTCACCTTTTATGGTTGGTTTACCCATTTCATACATGCTCATTCCTAAGCTTACAAATCATACAGTTTCAATTCTAAAAACTAATTTTCATTTAATCCTCTTAATCTTTTAACAATTTATCATCAGGCTGATGTTAATACTCAGTTGACATTATGATGCTAACAATGCTAATGAGCTGCTTTTGGCAACGTTGATGATTTTTTAGCTATTTCTGCCATGAACTGTGTGCTATCCTGCAGTTAACTATCAGCTAGCAAATTTCTCGAGTGGCCTTTGACCGATTGGTTTTTAGAAGGACATCTTTATTACCAATTCCAATTTGCTAATTTAATAAGCTAATTTTCTAGATTTTTCTGTTTTCTTATGTTTTGTTAGCGGTGTTAGTGTTTTGAGAATAGAGTCTATTATTAATGTATACTTTTTGTCATAGCACATACATTTTGTTCTGTCACGAAAGATTTACATTGGAAATTATCTGAAAAGACAACAAAGAGACTGAATAAGAAACAAATACCAATGATGTGTGAATTATTTCTATTATAATTTCTCATGTGTTGCTACTAATGGGTTTTGGCTGTACCCAATTTAACGTTTTCACATTAAAAAACAATATTTACTATCTGAAAAGAAGGGTTAATATGCACGTTTTTAGTTTATTTTCTTAATATATATTGACACCCCTGACTTCTTGGATTGGTCTTTGTTGTGTGTGAATGTGAATGTTTGTGTATGTGAAGCGTGTGGTGTCATCATCTACAGGACTTAAACTATCACTGCATTAACATACAAATCAAACTCCACAGAAAGCTGCTTCCTTGCTGTGAGCGATTTTAATAGAAACAAGCATCAAATGGAGAAGACATTTCATCTGCGCTGACCTGGCACATAGACCATCAATCTCTCAGACACAACCAAACCCAGTCGGTCTGTTTTTTCATCTTGTCCAGAACCCTGTCGTTCTGAGAACACTTATTATTCTGAGGTCCTTTCTCATATACACATCATCCATCGTGGCATGTAATAAGTCTCATGATTTCATCAGAGTCCCGGAGAGAGCTCATACCTGGATGCTTTCACGGTATCTTCCAGATCAGTGGTTGAAAGTGGAGCAGCAGAGGATCAGCCGCAGAGGAATGCCATGTCCCACTGATCCTTAATCTCCATTTATCTTTTCTTGCATATTACATCTCTGTGTGCACAAGTGACATTCCCGATGACTACATTGTGGGTATTATGTGCAGTATGGAGTGGGAACAGCAGTTCATAGAGTAGGTTCTTTAACCTATGGGGGGATGGAAAAAAAAAAAACGACTAACTTTCAGCAGGCAGTAAATCTCTGTGATTAAACCCAGCTCTGTGTGACAGCTCTGTTTGGCGTGACTGTCTGTGTGTTTGAGTCTGTCGTTGGAGGGACACTGGAGGGAGACTGCTTTAAAAAAAAAAAAAAAACTGAAATATCCATGGTAACCATCCTCTCTCTGTCTCTCGCACTCTATCTCACACACAGACAGACACATTAATATTAAAAGGCAAAGTGAGGTTTGAACTGTGCCGTTGAGGCTTCAAAGACAGCTGGGAAGGCTGAAATAAACATGTTTCTTTTTTAGCCTTGAAGAAAAAAAAATGCAACAACAGTCCAAAATAAGCAACGACAGTGAGATACCCCCGAAACCATGAACCTGCAACCTTGTTTAGACTCAGCCAACAAAATTCATGGTCATGGTCTTGACACTGAGTTTACATGCATGATTTGAGTTCTGTTTATTTTGATACCCATAACATTTGAATCTTTAAATATGTGCACATATAGATAATGGCCTTTGAAGAAACAGTCATATCTCTATCATTTTTCACCGGAAATAAACTCTTTTTTTAAAAGTGTATCATCAAAAACATAAACATGAAAAAATTAATTGATAATGTATAAATACATAAAATATGAAATTAAGAAAACATTTTATATTATCGTTTAAAAACTGGGTTAGACATCCAAAATATCCAAGCGTAGGACAGAAAGAGTGAGGGTGGCAGGAGAAGAACTGAGATGGAAGTGATTGAGAGAGATTTAGATGTTTCCTCAATATCGTGAGGAAAATCTTGCAAATTTCTTCTTCTACTGTTTCTACCTTTCCGGTGAAATTGATACATCTAGCCATGTTCAGGTCAACTTAACGCACAATCTGCAGTTGTATGAACTGATGGGAAATTGTGTCAGATGACACACAGCTGGTTGGTTATTTCTACATAACAATAGATTGGAAGTAAAAGGGAAAAAAACTGTGGCTGATATTGGTTGACTGATTAGCGATATGTATCAGCATATTTTGTCATTTCTGTAGGATATTATTGGTTTAAATCAATGCTTCTTGATTATTTTCTGTTGTGCCCCCTAACAAGACGAAAACAAATCGCGCCCCACCTGACCCCCACCACCGCCCACTCTCCGACGCAACTATAAATAACAGCATTTGTCTATAAAATAGTTCTAGCTACACCTCTGCATAGCATCCTATCCTTGTTAACATAAAGAAAAGAAAAAGAAAGAGATATAGTTCAACTTACTAGGATGTGCAATTACACTTTATTGTAACACAGTGGAAATAAAGTACAGTCCCCAGGGTCACACGCGCCCCCTCGGCATAGCACCACGCCCCCTCCAGTGGGGCCCGCCCCACACTTTGAGAATCACTGGTTTAAATTAAAACGCTACAAAGGAAAAAATAAAAGACCCAGCTCAGTTAGAACATGTCCCTCCAAAATAGAAAGCAAAGAGTTCAGAGGAACCAGGAATCTGATAATATTAATCCTTCTCTGTAAGTCACTTTGGATGTAAATGTAAATAAATAAATATTACCAGGTCTGTATTGACATTTGTTAATATTGCAATCAGACTGTTAAAAAAATATGGTGGTTAACATCAGACATGAGAAAAATAACACTAAGGCAAAAGTGAATCTATTGACATCCTAATGGTTTGTCTGTTACTGGAACAAACAGCCTTCTGCTCCTGCAGACTGTCGTTATCGTGCAGGTGTTACTGGCTCCACTTTTGACAGAGCAGTCACTGTGGAGACATGTCTCACATCACACTGCCGGTAAATCTGGCAACGACGTGAATGTCTCTCTCTCCACCCTCACACTCCACCCCCGCTTTTTGTGTAAACATATTCTGTTGAACCATTTTTTTTTTCTTTTCCCATCGCATTGCCACCACTAATCATCTTTTTCCATCTCCCCCTGTTCTCCGTGTCTTCTACTTTGACTCCAACTACATCCATGTCCTATCTCGCTGCATCCATCAATCTCCTCTTTGGCCTTTCTCTTTGTCTCCTCAGTGGTAGCTTCATCTAGAGGTATATTGTATTAAAACAATTCATAGTGAATAACTGCCCCTACTGTAGTTCCTGCCACGTTCTCCCATAGTTCCAGTGCAACTGTGTGAAATTCAAAGATGTTCTCAGAACTACAAATTTCACTAGAAGTTTTCCGACTCTCACACTTTATCCCTGACACAAGTAGAAGGGAAATGAGGTCGTAGCCAAACAGGTCAAAGAAAACACCTGCAGACTATTGGTACCAGGCTACAGCTAGAAAACAGAACTGTTTGGAAAATTGTTATTTATCTTTAAACAATACAAAATGTGTCTTCAGCTTTTCTTTTAAATTCCTGTAAGTAAATATTTAGTTGTATGTCAAGGCTTTTACTGTTTTTATCAGTGTCCACACTATTTTGCCTTGTGAGCTACTTTTCAAATGACCAGGCTGAATTTGTTATATTATCTGACTCAATACCTTTGTTATTCTCACTTTAGCCCAGTGATTAGCATCTTGAAATATAATTACATCTCCAGTTTTATTACTATTTTTTATTATTATTATTATATTTATGTTATGTTATCACTCAGGATCTACCAGCACGACTTTGGAGATCTACTGGTGGATCCCCATCTACCTATTGGGGATCCACCCCTGGTTTATAGGAAATTGTAACTAGTTGACCTAGTTTACCAAATAAATATTTTGTAAACAGAGGTTAATAATTATGCATCTTCTTTGCGTTAACAAACATTATTAATTCTTGTTGGGGTTAAATTAGTATTCTTTTAGCACAAATTATCAAGGTCTTTTGTCCTTGCTTTGGTTAGCTGTTTTTAGCTTCTGTGCTAGTAAGCCTTTAGAAACAGTTGTGTCTTTTTGTTTGATAGTAATTGATTGTCACTATATTTTGGCAACTGACCATTTTCACCCTTGCCTAAGACTTATATTTGATATTTTTCCCACGCATAGCTACCTCTAGTTAGTTGCTAGCATCAGTAATGTCAAATATTACAGGATGTAATAGTTTATGTCTGGATCCACGTGTGTGAGCGCCATTGTTGATGGAATCAGTTGTGAGCAGTGGTGTCTGAGACGGACAGACCCCTGCGATAAGTGTGTTTCTATTGCAGCTGCGACTGTGGCTGATTGGAGAGACCCCCACAGTCCCGTGGGAATATTACACCCATACACACACGCACAAGATCTGCCACATTTTTATTCATGCCTCAGGTCAGTTATTCTATCATAGTCTGCAGCCTCTACACACGGGGCCCAAACACACTAAAACCTTCAGACACAAGCCTTCCACTCTGTCCCTGTGGATCCATTAACTCAGGCAGCTAATTGAAACAGAGGACGGGCAGTAAATCATAAGGAGTTGGCAGCGGGTTGTTGGACCTGGCGATCACACAGGAGCCACATAGATGTCTACAGGCATAGATGGAGCTGGACCTGACATGGGCAAACAGCAGCCCAGGGGCCACATCTACCCCTTTTGGCCTTTGAATCTGGCTAAACAAACATTCCCAAATTATACAATTTATTTAAACTATCATCATACTGTTCTGTCTAACTGCAATTCCTGTTTGTCCCCAGTAGGCGGCAAAAAACAAGTTAAGAACAATACTCTTTCATCTCTTTAGGGATGACTAGGATGGACAGGATCAGGAATGAGATCATTAAAAGGACAGACACACACAAACACAGACAGGAAGGTTTGGACATGTTCAGAGGAGGCACAGTGGATATATTGGTAGAGGAATGATCCTAGAGATGGAGCTACCAGGTAGGAGACAAAGAGAAGATTGATGGATGCAGTGAGGGAGGACATGGAGGTAGTTGAAGTCAGAGTAGAAGTTACAGAGGACAGGGGGAGATGGAAAATGCTGAGTACAAGCTGAGTAGAAGAAGTACAGAGAGTATAAATACTACTTTTGTAGAGTTGAAGACGTCCTTTTTTGTCATCAAATACAGATTCATTTACGTTTAACATTGCAATTCTGTCTTTAACCTCCTGAGGGGACTACAGATGAAAGCTAGACTTATTAGGCTAATTAATTTGGCTTTTTAAACCATATCAAATTCATCAAATTTCAGTGTCCCGTTTTAAATAAACTAAACAAACAAACAAAAAAGGTCCAATCTACTCTTTGTCCTATAAGTTTATTTTAGTCCTGCCCTCTCCCAGTTCTGCTCTCTTTTCTCCTCCCACTGTCTCACTGTCTCCGTCCTCTTCTCTGTTCCTGTGATGATGAAGCACTTTTAGATTTCTCCTCTAAATATTCCATGCGTCTCATTTCGAGTCATTTTTTTTTTTTTTCACCCATCCTTCCACTGTTTATCCAGCCTGGATCCTGTTCATCTGTATCATGTGACATTGTTTCAAACCAGGAAGCCTCATGACCTCAACCTGATGGAGACACTGAGCAGAGTCTCACACTACTGTTTAACTTGTGCTATAAACAAGTGCAATGAGGCCAGTGAAGAACTGTTCTAACTCCTACTTCTGCTGTTGTGCATTGATTTTCACCCACATTGTCTCAGTGTGTTATTCTGCTCTAATGATATTGGGTTAAATCCTGTTTGGTCTGGTTCTGGTCAGATTAACACAATGATTTGGTTTCTGTAAGGGCGAGTAAACATGCTACGTTCAATTGACTCAACCTAATTATGCTAACTCAGATAGTCCACTGGCTTCCCTCTCCCAGTCGACCACGTTTTTAATGGCTTTGCGTCTAAATGGGCCGGCGGTCACATTTGTTTTTCTAATGTGAGATGAATGGAGCCACCTCTCTGGAGATTAGGGTAATGCATTCATGGACACGCATGGAGGCCTGTCGACCAGTGGGGGGTAATGGGAAGGTGGGGGACATTTTATTTGTGTGTGTCCCTTGCTGGAGGTAAAAAGTAATAAAAGTGACTGGAGACAGTTTGGTTATTGATTAAAGGCTTTGTGTCCAGCATGGACTGGTCGTTTGTCGTGTATTCCTGCAGGGGTTCCTCACACGTGTTCATGTATTCATGTTGCAGCGTTTGCCACACAAGGTTAATATGGAGAAGGAATTGATGTCTGGCTGTGATGACTGATTACATCCATTTGTCAGGTATATTTTGCTCGCAGGAGATTGTTTTTTCTCATTGTTCACGGTTTTGTTGCAATAGATAAAATACAAAACAATACATTCACTATGGCAGATCCTTCCTCTTCCACAAATCCATCCAATTCTTCATCTTCAGTGTCTGTGTTTAACTGTTTTGGCAATGATTTTGGTAGCAACCATTTTGTCATTAATTAGGATAGGCCTGGTTGCTGTAACCTAGCTGTTCAGTGATGATTCTAGCTTTGAATTTAAAATCCACTTTGTCTTTTCACCAGATGATTTTTGGGTTCCTTACGCACACACCAGAACAGAACATTAAAGCCCAGTACATATGACTCCTCTCTGTGAACACAGTAGCCACAGTGTCCCAACAAAACATAAAACAGTGTGTCGTGGTATCGTACCAAAGTCAAACCTAAACATTTTGACAGATTTCTGACCACAGTTTGAGTTTGGTGGACACAACCGGAATCCACACATAGAGTGCACGTCATTGTAAGGCGCACTATTGATTTATGAGAGGATATTAGTTTTTAGGTCCGCCTTATGGTCTGGATGGTTGTGGAAATTGTGGTACTTAACATTTGATTACATACTGGAGTGGTTGGAAAATATTACGCAGTAGCTGTTCTTCTTTTGCTTTCGGCTTGTCCGTTTTCCAGGGGTTGCCACAGCGTGTCAACAATTTCCCCCTGTCCTCTGTATCTTCTACTGTAACTCCAACTACCTCCATGTCCTCCCTCACTTGCAGCCATCAATATCTTCTTTGTCTCCTAACTGGTAGCTCCATCTCTAGGATCATTTTCTACCAATGTATCCACTGTCCCTCCTCTGTCCAAACCATCTCAATCTGGCTAAAACCTATTATTAATAATAATAATTCTTTATAGCAATAAGCAATACAGGATGCATGATAATAACATTTTGCTGATATTGAGAACGCTGATATTGTCCAAACGCTTGATTTCTGATCAGATATTAGCTTCAGATATTAGCTCTAAGCTAACATCCGCATATGATCGGACATCCCTATTTATTATACCTTCTTTTTTTAACAATTTATGTAGAAAAGCAGATGGATGACAGAGGATTAAAGATGCAATGCCAACATTTTGCACCGCCATGTTGTTGACATTCAGGTCCCTTCCACTGCAGTGTCTTTCCCTATTGAGCCATTTCCTGTCCTGTCAACGTACCAACTCTCTCATCCTCATTACTGATCAATTTATACATCTGACTTCATCATGGATAACTGCATTTTCACAATCAAATACGTAATGGTTGAAGCCATAAAAAGGAATCAGACGCTGAAGGACACTTTAACGGACACAGTCCTGGAGAAATACAATAATTCATGTCAGGGCAGAGTCGACTCAGAGTAACCAACTGTAGCGAGGCCTCGTGGATCATCTCGTCTTCTCATCAATACCTTTTTACTTAGAAGGGGCAGACAGGAATACCAATGAGACTGGGCTTGTTTACAACCCTGGCTTTTTAAGATTTACTGCATGTGGTTGTTGTCACATTGTCACACTTGAATTGTTGTGTTTAAAGAAAATCTTCAGTCCGCTCAATCTGATAAATCTTGGTAATAAATAGTTTTATGACGTGTTTTGGTAAGCACGGCTGGTTATTCTTTTGTCAGGCAAATTTTTCAACTTGTGGTCCACAGCTGGTACTAAAATTTTGAGTCACTTGCCAGGTCAGGATCAGAAAGATATAGTATTTATGTGAACCAAGATAAATATGAGTAAAGTATTGATTAAATGTATTAAGCGTCTTTAGACTATCTATTGGGGAAATGCTGGCTTTGCAGGGAAAGGTAGAAGGATATCGATTGTATAAATTAAATGTAGAATTTGGACTCGTCTGGCGGGCCGGATTATAACCCCAAATGGGCCGCAGTCGGCCCCCAGGCCTTAGTTTGCCCAGGTCTGTTTTAAATGTACCCCACAAATCATTGGTGGTTTTTTTAAACCATATTTCTGTATTGTTTAAAACACTTAAACACTATAACCACAGTTTTCTAATTGAATATCTAAGGGTAGACCTACCTATTAAAATATATAATTTCATGTGAGTTATTTTTACATCAGCAACCACTGGAGGGCACTAGTAAGACTAACACACCAGAACAAGCTTTTTATTCATTATGCTTTTTTTTTAAGGTGGTACGACTTGTAGTCCATAAAATATTTAAGTTTACTCAAAACACATACTACTAACTACTTAACGTCTTCATCCAACCTTCTCTGGCTCCACCCACCGTGATGATGGAATGACCTTAGACACACACCAATGTGCAGATGGGCACACATCCAGGTCCCAGTCAAACCCTGCAGCAGTCAGCAGACCTGCCCATATGGCTGGAGAACTGTGTGCAATGGTCCAAATATTGCAACCCTGTGATTGGGCAGAAGATGGAGTGGAAGATGGAGTGACAACAGCTGTCACTGATGTCTTTCTGGATGGCTCTGGAGATAAGAGCTAGTTTACAAAACATGGTCTTTGATTTTGTAAAAAACATGCTGAAAATAACTTTGATATTTAAAACATAAAAAACCTTTTTATTAATAAGAAAGTATATTTTGTTTTAGTGTTGGCACTGGACAAGGCGTGAAATACGTGTCACACTTAAACTAAGAGATCGGGTCAAATATAGTACTAAGCCAAAAAAAAATCATTAATTGTTCATATTTGCCCTTGTCTCTAGATCTGTGATCTACAATTACAGATATGGAAAACTTTAGTTTTGTATTGAATTAGGAACAACCATATAATATCATTAACACATTAGAAATTAAATGTGAAATTAAATTTTGTGGCCGAACATAACTACACTGCAGGCCAAACGTGTCCCCCGCGTCTGAGTTTGATTAGGGAAGATTTTCCGACAAAATAAGAAAAAAAATGTTTTTTTTGTTAGGGTTTGAATTAGTGTGAGGTCGCAACTTGCAGTAATATTGCTGTAATTTTCAGACGGTGGGATATGGTGGGATTTTTGGGTGGCAGTTGAGGAGACTGCTGCTCCTACAACTCAGTAACAGACAAGCAGATGAATATGAATGAATGAATGAAAGATGCACTTGGCTTAGTCTGGATCAGGGATGTCCACAGTTTTTTTGTCTTGTGAGCTACTTTTCAAACAACCAGGCTGAAGTGATCTACCTAGATAGAAAATTTAAATATATTTACCTATATAAACTGTATATCTTACTCTCTACCGTAACATATCATATATATTATGCTGTCTCACCCAATACCTATATTATTCTCACTTTAGGCCAGTGATTAGCATCTTGAAATAGAATTTCATCTCTTTTTATCTCTTGTTTTTATTACTATAAATTTTGTTATGCTATTGCTCAGGACCTATCAGCATTTTTTGGAGATCTACTGGTAGATCCCAATATACCTATTGAGCAACACTGGTCTGGATAGTCTCGTGAAATCAGTAAAAAATTCAAACATTGCAGGGTGCATCTATGTCACCATGCCTGGTGTAATTGCATCTTTGATCCCTAAAATCAACAGCATATTTTGTCAGGGTGCAGCAAACGTGACACTGAAACACACACTGGTCCCTTCCCTTCCTGTTTTGTCATTTTCAGTGACGTGATCCCCTTAATGTGCCAGCAGCAAAGTGTTTTTCATAGAAAAGGGATGTTCACTTTCCTTAAGCAGGAGTAGAGACAGGGACAGACAGAAAATGACAACAACTTTTGTCAAGTCTGTGCTGTTTTGATTAAGGGATTTAGGAGAATTAAGGGATACATGGGAATATCCAACAGCATGTTGAGATCTGTGTCCAATTTACACTGTCATTATGAGATAAACTCCATTAGGGGAATTACCTTGTGACATACAAACACCTCTGCCGTTTCAGCACTATCCCCGGTGGTAAACAGGAGGAACAATAGCACCAACAGGGCGGTTGTAAAGGGTGACGGAGGCTGTTGTGTGCTGACCGTCAGCACTTCACAAAGCCCCAGAGAAAAGCAGGCGCTGGGGGATTCTGCAAAATGTGCTGGAATGGCTGATCCCCTCCCAAAGGGAAAGCTATTTGTTTTTGACTGAGTGTGAGCCTACACTTGTAGCGAATGCAACCAGAGGTTTGTTGTGATAAGATGTCCGGTTTGAAGCTCCTGTAGACAAAGTTTGAATTAAAGTTGGAAAGCAGCAACAGACAGAGCTTGCCTCACAACCTGGTGCAGTACGCAGCCTTTAGTACTTGTATTTGAGTCACACCAGAGCAGGGTTCTCAACCTCATGGCCCGTGGGCCATCTGCAGCCCGTGGAACGATATTTTGCGACCCCACCTTGATGTAAAAGTTGAATATATAATAATATTTTATAGTATTTTTTTCTCCACATTTTATGGTATTGAACACTGAAACTGATGTGGCCCTTTGGTGAAACTTATTTCAGTTTGAGACTTCTGCACTTGAGTGTTTTTTTGTAGATGCACTGCATCGGATTTTTGACCTGGAAACCTGGGCAGAACAAATAATTCAATGTCTGCTGCTGAAAGTCCTTTTGGACATGTATTTTTTTTATCTTCCTGTGATTGAGATGTTGTCCTTCATTCTGATATAGAAGGTCCCATCTCTACCAAGCTGTTTTCCTCATGCGCCATCAGTACATCACAATTTTTCGTCTTATTCTGAGGTCATGAAATTTTTTCTATGCATACAAAAGCAACCACGCACTTTTTCAGGGGCCCAACTAGACTAAAGTACTTGGTACTCTTGCAGTAATTAATGACAAAAAAAAATCACAAGAATAGTAAAAAAAAAAATCTTTTTTTGATATACATTCTGATCTTTTCTGGGTCATTGTCTCACTTCCAGGTCTGTGTACAGTAATGTGAACAATGACACCTCAGTGCTGTCAGTTTGCCGTTTTTAATGAAGTATCTCAGCTTTCATGGCCTGAGATACTGCTGAAAGCTCTTTGTGCATGTCTCCCAACAAAGACATAAAGCCTTCTTCCCGTAGATTATCAATAAATAATATATTTTTTCAGTAGACACTTAAGGAGTATGCACACCACTGATGTTGAGCTTGACATGTTTGGAGAAACATCAGAAGAATAGAGAAATAATTTTATTCCGTAATAGAACACTCAAATCAACAGAAAAGCGCGTCCATTTTTTGAAAAGAATCATATTGGACATTTTAGGGAGTCAGATCGGTGGGACAGGAAGTGGAGGACGGACGTATGATGAGTTATCAAGACACATGTAATGTGACTCTTCGACCTCTGAGTCAGTGAGAGGAGGAAAGAGGAGGATGAAAAAGCCCGGGCCAAATTTATCCAAGTTGTCTTCCTCTGTCAGCGTCTTGTTTTCTCCTCCTGTGACACTGTAACTGATGCCAGAGACACATCTTCCTCCTTGAAAAGTAACCTCATGGAAGGACCACGATTGAGTCAGTTGCCGGGTTGCAGGGGCAGCTGGCGCCACCCAAATCACATTGCACCATATTGTGAGCCTGCCACTGGGTAGTGAGCCCACAAGAAGTCATGTGGCAACCTGGCAACCGGTGGATTCCAACCCAAAGCTTCTTGTATTCAAGTCCACTTCTTTGACCACTAGCCCTGAGTTTATAAATTTATACTGCATAAAATCTGTAAAATTTGCCAGTCTTTGTTCTAGCTCGTTCTAGTCTCTTGTGGACCAAATTAGAACGTTTAGTGGGCTCTATCTGGCCCACAGGCCTTAGTTTACCCAGGTCTTCTGTAATGGGAAATTAACTTTGGAAAATCTCCCTCCATCAATCCATTTTCACCTTCTAATACATTGGCAGCAGTCTCCACAACTGCCACCCAAATCACATTGTACCACACCGTGCCTTCCATCAGGTGCTGAGCCCACTGGAAGTCAATCGGGATTGGGTAACCCTGGGGTTTTACACCACAGAGGCATTTGGGCCAATGATGGCCGGAATATTTCCCTTTAAAAGACTTAAAAACTTGAATTCTATGCTCATCCTTGCGATAAAGACATGACAGTTTATTTTCTTTGGATTTATCAAGGTTCAATATGGTAACAGCGCTCTAGGATAGGCCATTTTCACTGCAGCAGGAGCAGCATTAGCGTATTTAATCTAAATGTTGGCCAGATGTTAGATTGACATAATATCACCTTTCAACTTCCGCAGCTTGACCATAAGATGTTATTTTTCATGGCATCCGTCTCTGTCTTCTTCAGTAATGTGATCAAAAAAGACGTGTTTGCTAATGCTCCATTGCTGAGTCCTGGGGTTGTGTTAGCTCACGCTCCAGTAACTTCAGCCTGATAATATCGAACACACTGCTGGACGGTGTGTGAATGTTAGCACTCTGTCCTCCAGTCATCAGCTGTGCTTCCTTAGCAGCAGTGGAGATGAAAATGGCTCCATTTCATATTCAGGTCCAGTAATTTCACCTTCAAGGCCCGTTTGAGCGTGCGTGTGTGCAGTGGATGTGCAAAAAAGCATGCTGCTAGTTATGAATAATGAAAACAGAGTATGGACTGAACCGTCTTCCAACCCAACCCAGCCTGATAAAAGGAGAGACAGTCCTTCAACTGCAGTTTTCATCCATTGAACTGTCCAGTGTTTCATTAAGTCTAAATGAAATCTAAAAATAATCCACTTGTTACAAATTGCCTTATATAAAATTCTATATTTCGCCATCTGAGCAAGGCTACCATTCATTCATCACACAGAAGGCAGACATTAATCTAGCCCACACATGGGCAAACTAAGGCTCCAGGGCCACAGGCGGCCGACTGTTTTGCAATCCGGCCCACCAAACTTGTCCAAAGTATAAATTTCTTTTGTGATTATACTTCTCTATGTCCTCTCCCTGCAATGCCATATTGATGTCACAGAGAAGGTGTTTTATCATTTTAGCCTTCAGGCTTTTTCATGTCATTTGTCTTTGTTTACGTCTTATTCAGCTGTGTTCAACTTTAGGACCAATCATGGCTCACAAATCAAAAGGTTTGACCAGACCGGATCGAGTCTTAATGCAACCGGTACAGTTATATTACTCTGTTGTGGATACCTTAAACACCATACACATGCACAAAGCATATGATCAAATAAATTGTTAATACAGGTGGTGGTTGCTATAAACTCTCGCTTTTGATTATGAAATATACAATAAAGGCTAATCCAGACTTAAGGGAACTGAGGCTCGTGGGCCTGATACCGCCCACAAGCCTTTCTAGTCTGGCAAATCAACATCTGGTTGAAGGGTTGGTAAAAACTGATTGGCTTTGTTTTTTTTTTTTTAAATATGTATTTATTGCATTACACTTGGCCCGAGGGCCGTTCGTGGACCGAGTAGCTATATTTTGTGGCCTCCACCTTGATGTGAAAGTTGAAAGTTAGCTGGGCCCACAAGATTTATAGAAGGATTCTACTGCAAGTCAATGCTAAAAAATTGGTTTAGTGGGATGCACTCAGTGGTAGAGACTGCACTGAATGAATGTGAGTATTAGGAGACTTGTTTGAAGTGTTTGTTACAGTGGGAAACTGTAACTTTTTTTTTTATTTTAATTTTCACCTTTTTTCTCTCTGCAGTGGCCCTCAACCTATTTAGGTTGTTGTAATGTGTGAAATATGGAAAAAAAAATAAAGAGAACTTTTATAAAACTTTTACTTTTTCACCTTACCTACACCTTACCAATATTCTGTTTGTACAAAATGTCCTATTTTACAATTTTGAATGAAAAATTTTAATTTTGATATACTGAAATAACCTGGTGATATAGCAAAAAATTTACAATAAAAGAAATGTTACTGACCATGACACACTGAGGGCATGGCAGCCAAACTAAAACATGTCGAAGGACGACTGTATTTCAATATTCTGTTATTCAGACATGGCTCAGGTCTGAACAAATTCTGCGGTTTTACATAAAGTTCGGAAATATGTACCTATGTTAAAACGATAGTTCCCCTGAGAAAAGAGAAATCCTCACTTTTGCAGGAGTTCAATCCAAGACTATTTCACATACAGTAAGTCCTTCATTGGAAAAAGATGAAGGGCAACTGAAACTATTGGGACATTCTCGTGCACTTACTTTGGATTTTAATCAACAAACTGTAAATTTAGGTGAAGAGCGAAAGACATGTGTTTAAGTTGTTTAAGTTAAAAGTCTGGAGCAGAGTTTGTTTTGACTTCACTCCTTACACCAGCGGAATGATGGTCTATCCACCAGACAGACAGTGTTTGACCCTCACATCAGACTTTTGATGTTGAACCGTGGGATTGTCAACTGTAACAGTCCAACACGTCCAGTACACTGGAGGACAGACTAAATATTTACATCCGCGTCAACATTTCTTACTCTTACACACTAACCTGACACCAAGTATACCTCTGGTATTTTGAAGTTCATTTTATTTATGATGAGTAGAGCTTGACTCTCAGACAGCAGGTGAATTATTGTT
The DNA here is from genome assembly GCA_016785265.1 of Paraplagusia blochii. Lineage (NCBI taxonomy): Eukaryota > Metazoa > Chordata > Actinopteri > Pleuronectiformes > Cynoglossidae > Paraplagusia > Paraplagusia blochii. Next base: position 225,760 of record JAFBJS010000760.1, read on the forward strand.
TTGAGATTCATTGACACATCATTTCTCAAATACTCTTCTTTTTTTCTCTGGACAGAGTCCACATTGTCAACAACCTCCACTGCTGCTGATTCTGGGAAAAGCTCTTCATCATGAAACTCTCAACCACGGACAGGAACAGGAAGTTGCTAACAGAATTGGGAGCGATGTTATTAATACTCTTGAGTCAAATGACATCTGCACTGGAAGTGCCTCTCGATCGTAAGTATCATCACTGAGATTATGCAACTGACTGTATCAGGCTGTTGTGTAGTATTAAAATACACAGCTTTTCAACAAATTCAGTCAAATATCTAAGCGTGACTCTATGACTGGGGATGGATTTTAACAAATATGGACAATATATAAATATATTGTCATATATGTGGCAAAAGTAAAATAACAAAACATCAACCATATTTGTTTTGTAGATGCTACCAATATGCATAGACAATAAAACCATCTTTTGACCAAATAATGGTCTAACACAGGGGCAATTGGTTGCCTAGTGGCAAGGCTCCCAGTTCGAATGCCACTTCCTCCAAGTTACCGCTGAGGTGTCCCGAGTAATTGTCAACCACACACTGCTCCACCCTGCCCACTGCGGTGAAGGGTTAAATGCAGAGGTATAATTTTCTAAAGTATACTCCTGTGGAGAAATTTGTCTTAGAAATTTGTATCATTGTTATAACCTTTTTCCTACAAATGCCCAGAATTTTCATATAGATGAGTTGGAAAAGACCAAAGGTCTGTGTCTGACAAGGAATAACACATTTTGTCAATCACCTGAACAAAACCAAGTGAAAATGTGCTAATCTTGATAATATATATTCAACTGAATCGACATAAAGAATTTGAGTTTTACATCAATGCTCTCACACACTGTACTTTTCAAGTAAATCAACCAGATCTTTGCATGTTGAGGCATGAACCTTGTTTAGTGTCTGTTGATATTCCTGCTACTTTTTTTCTGAATTTGTTGGTCCTGCCTGAAAAAAATAATCTGCTCAGATGTGAGGCAGGATCAACAGAGGCAGAACAAGTACCTGGAGGATGAACTCTTTCATCTGAACCACCTGATTTTTCCTTTGCAAAAACTAACACCTTTCCTCAATATTCTACCACTCTGGTACGGGCTATTCTCCATGGACTAAAAGCTAAAGTACTGGAAGGATGTAAGTTGGATGAACTAAAGTGTGAAGTTTTTGCCTTACAGATGCATGCCGTTTTTTACAGCCTTTATATTCAGTTTGATTGTGTTTTTGGTTTTGTTTGCAGTGAGCGTGTTAGCTTCAGGTGTTTGTTTTGACTTGCAGTGGCTGCATGTTGCATGTTTATCCCAGTTTGGATGATTCTTTTTTTTTCTGAGATTCTGTCTTTGCTCTCCTGTGTTTCCCCAGTGCCCCAGCCCCCCACTATAACACATCAATCTCCCAAAGATAATATCTTTGACCCCAGAGAGAACATCGTCATACAGTGCGAGGCCAAGGGTAAACCCAGTCCAAGGTAAAACAAAAAAAAAATATTGTTTATTTTATTTTTACTGAACGATTAGAAGACTTTGTTGAGGAATTGTTGATGTTTTAAAAAATAAAGTATTAGAAAAATATTATACCATACACCATTAAATGGCCAAGGCCAAGTAGTAGCTGTTTCATTACTGCAGTGATTATAAACTGCAGAGCAAGTTCGACCCACTGTGCTGCCCAATCGTGCCTGCACTTGATTGAAAAACTGTGAGGACGAAATGGAAAATATCTTGTGGGGCTCAATGATAAAGTCACTAAAGATAAAAAGAATCCACACTATTTATGACCTTATTTTTTATAGATTTTTATTTCATATTCTTTTGAGTGTTAAAAAGAACACTGATAAATACATTTGTAGACTGCTGCCTTACAGCAAAGGGGTCACTGTTCAATTATCAGTTTCAGTTTGGAGTATGCATCATTACACTATCTATAGAATTATGTTAAATAATAAGGCTAATGCTTGGGTCAAGTGAACTGTCCAGGATATGCATGTCCTTAGCATTGGTAGTATTAGCTCCAGCTAATGTTCAAGTTGGCATAGTAGCTGTGGAGAAAACCCAACTAGTCAAAATACTTAATACAAATACTAGGTGATGATACAACTATTTTTTTTTTGCTAGTTTCTCCTGGACGAGAAATGGGAGCCACTTCGATGTTGAGTCAGACACCAAAGTCCTGATGAAGCCCAATTCAGGAACTTTGGTCATCGACATCAGCGGCGAGAAGGCACAGGCCTATGAGGGAACGTACCAGTGCACGGCCAACAACGAGCATGGCACGGCTGTGTCTGACAACTTTGTCATCAGACAGTCCAGTACGACCTTTTTTGACTGATATTTTATTATATATTTATGGTATTTTATTGTAATATTTTTTTCGAAAGGATTTAATCCAGTAAAGTGCTTCAGAAACGGTGTTCTAACAGATCTCATGTACAAAGTCAAACAGATGTTGCTAAAAGGCCGTCGACTCTGAGTGTTTGACGTTTGTGACTCGCAGGGTCCCCCTTGTGGTCAAAGGAGAGAAATGAAGCCATCTCAGTGCAGAAGGGTGTCTCCCTGGTGCTGAAGTGTCGGCCTCCCACCGGGCTGCCTCCTCCTGTCATATTCTGGATGGATAACAGTCAGTTAACCTGGATGAAAAGTTTTTTATTATTATTATTATTAGTATTATTATTATTATTATCCATAAATCTGTGCGTCCACATTTGCTGTTAATGTTGAAAATCCCACCTACTTCCAGACTTCCAGAGACTCCCATTGGACCAAAGGCTGACCCAGGCCGAGAACGGAGACTTGTACTTTTCCAATGTTCTACCAGAGGACACCAGGAGCGACTACATCTGCTACGCTCGATTTCCCCACACCCAAACAATCCAGCAGAAACAGCCAATTTCGGTGACCGTGCTCAACAGTAAGTCAAGACGACCTCTTCATCATTTTTTTTTACTACCTGTACTAATGTTCTTTCCAGTTTCTTACTTGGATTTGTGTATGTTCTCAGACAGGCCAGCAGGGGAGCACCGCCCGGGTTTCATGTTGCCTCAGGGTGAGTCCAGCACCCAGATGGTTTTGCGGAAAGAGACTCTGGTTCTGGAATGTATCGCTGAGGGCCTGTAAGTGTCAACCTGGATTGATTCTATAGAAAAGCAAAGCAGGAGAATATGGTAGAACCAGAAGGTTTTTTTTATGTCTACCAATATGGGAGTAACTTTTCTTCTTCCCAGACCTACTCCAGAGATCTCCTGGTTGAAGGATGGAGCTGAACTGACCAACAGCAGGGTTTCATTTCATAACTTTAAGAAAATGCTTAAGATCGTGGAAGTGACTGAAGCCGATGCGGGAGATTATCAGTGCACGGCCTCTAATAAACTGGGTAGTGCACAACACATTATTCAAGTCACTGTGAAAGGTAGGACAATCAGCCTTCCTCCAGTAAAGATATTAAGTAAAACATATTTACAAATATGTCAATAGTCGTTCTCCAGAACAAAACTGTGCTAAAAATACTGCTTTAAATGTATATAAACGTCACATTAAATTAAGTTTATATCTTTGAAATAAAGCATGACCCCAGTCATCTTGGCTCATCTTCATTTATAGCGGCTCCGTTTTGGATCAGTGCCCCCAGAAACCTGATACTGGCCCCAAATGAGACTGGAATCCTGACTTGTCGAGTCAGCGGAGAACCCTTGCCAACAATTTCCTGGTTTGTCAATGGAGTGCCCATAACAAGTAAGTGAAGACTGCACAAATCCAGGTCCGTGACACTAGAGACCTGGACACTATCTTCACTGTAATGTTTTTAATTAACACTGTCCCTGATTTGGCTGTAGACGCTCCTGAAGATCCCAGTCGTAAGGTGGAAGACGACACCGTGATTCTTAGCAACGTGCAGTCAGGGTCCAGTGCTGTCTACCAGTGCAATGCGTCCAATGAGTTTGGCTACCTCTTAGCTAACGCTTTTGTCAGTGTCCTTGGTAAGTTTGTCAGTGAAGATCTATTAAACAGGAGATGTGGGAGATTTTTAGCAGGTAGCCCATGTTTCCAGACCTGTAGGTGGTGCTGTATAGACATTTGAAATTACCAAAACAAAAGATGCACACTTACTGTAGCTCACAAGCTAGCAGCTTGGGACATACAATATTGACCACTCTACTGGCCATCATGATTGGTTAGAATATGACTGTAAGTGTAATCCCTGATGCAAAAGCACAGTAATAGTACCATTTTGACCCTTTTTGGACAAGTTTTGTTTTTGGAACACACCCTGCAGGCACCTTAAGGTAGACCATGGGGCTACTGTGTGCACCGGGGCACCAGTTTTTGATTTGTGGGTTAGTGGTTTCCTGGCATATTAGCAACATTTTGGGGGTTAGACTTGACACTAAGAAAAAATTTATGCCCAGTGCAGCCATTGAGCTTGGAAATATGCTCCTCTTCCCTGACCTCTAGGTGGTGCTGCATATGTCCTTTAACAGTAAATAATCCCTTTTATAGAATAGAATTCACAGACTAGTATTGTTTAGGGCAGACATTGGCAAATATTTTACGAGCGGGCTACAATTGGTCCAGGAAGCATTTGTGTGAACAAATATAAATGTTATTTATCAGGAAATTTGGGAATTGCAGGGAAAAGGCAGATGTGTATTCACAATAAAATACAATAATAATATTTTAAGAAGTTTGGCGGGCCAGATTATACACCTGAACATCCACATCCTGCCCTCAGGCCCTATTTTGCCCTGGTCTGTTTTATGATGGTTTGCTAGTACATAGCATGTTAGCGGCATCTTATGGGTATTTTCCTTTTTGTTCTGTAACAAAGCACATATTATTTAATGAAATTTGCTATCATTTTATCATAGTTTTCTGCTACTTTTACTTTAAAAACATGGTCCTTCACGAATAATAGTTGCTCCCACTTCTCTTTCTTGTAGCGGAACCACCAAGAGTGCTGACACCTCCTAACCGTGTGTACAAGGTCATCACAAACAACCCTGCACTCCTTCACTGCGCCTCCTTCGGCTCACCAATACCAACCGTCACATGGTACAGACTTGTACACGTTCAGTATCCAAGGTCATGAACACAGAGTGTATTCCTGTAAAACATGACACAGATTTTGCCTCTTGAATTTGTCTAGGTTCAAAGACAGTCATATCTTCATCAAGAACAGCGATTCCTATGTAATACATGAGAACGGCACACTGGAGATCCTTGTGGCTCAGCCACACAACAGCGGGAAGTACACCTGCATCGCCACCAACAACCTAGGACTGAAGGAGAACCATGTTTACCTGGAGGTCAAAGGTAAGAAAAGTTTATTTTGGGAGTTGGTGTGAGAGTTAGATTATAAAATTGACGTCCTACCGCTGCGCTATAGCCCCCAAGTGGACCATCGGAGAAGTTCAGGTGTGCTTTAAAAAAATGATTAACCTTGGACCGAAGTCCACTTCCTTCACCACTAGGCCACCGACTGCCCCCAACAACCTTAATCTATTTAAAACTGCTTTATTTACTGTAATAATAATTTAATAACTTGGCTTTGCACATCTATGCATTAGTGATGGTCAGAACAATATATGGCCGATTGATAGTATTGGCACAATATTAGCATTTTTTTAATATTGGGTTTTTCGGCCAATAACGTGATGCCTGGGTTTCATCCATTGTGCTCTGACTTAGTGTACTCAAGTGTACCCAAAAAAATATTTTGGGGATAAACGGCTGTATACAAAGTGAATGTCACTAGATGTCAGTATTGCATCTCATTTAATTAATCCTATATTGACATAGAGGTTTTTATGGATAAATATGTATTAAGTATTTATTACCAGGCTTATATTGGTATTAGAAATGAATTGTTTGACATTATTGACATATCAACTATGTGCAATAGTTAATATTGGACATCCCTATTAAATACTCAATTATTGAGGGGAGCATAAAAAAATATTCAAAGAGTTGTAGGACATTTTTGCCTTTCTTTCCATTCCTGAGCATATCATGTTGCATTCAACTAATAGTTCAAGTGCAGGTAACCCAATACTAGTTAGTGATCAGAATTTGTATTAGTAGAGTTAAATGAAATTGACAAAGGAAAACAAGTAAAATTCCATTTTGCCATTTCTATTTGACAATGGCTGCAATATAATATATTATTATTAGCAGCAATGACATTGTTGTTCACTGAATAAAATACATCACAGAAACCTTCTTGTTCTCTTCATCTCCCTGCTCTAGAGCCCACCCGTATCCTGAAGCAGCCTGAGTACAAAGTGGCCCAGAGAGGAATGAGTGTCGTGTTTGAATGTAAAGTCAAACACGACCTCTCCCTCACTCCTACTATAACCTGGCTCAAAGATAACGGGGAGCTGCCAGAAAACGAAAGGTTCGAAAAATGACTAAAAAGTTACATCCTGTCCTGATCAGTTTCCTGTCTTTCTTACCATCTGCAGGCTGAGACTCACGTTACTTTTTCTCAAACACAGGTTTAAAGTAGAAATGGAAAGTTTGACAATCAGCGATGTGATGGATGAAGACGAGGGCTCCTACACCTGCTTCGTGAACACTCCCCTGGACCAGGACTCAGCCAGTGCCATGTTGACTGTTGTTGGTACGTTCTTAACTTTAAATCTAGAAATGCTCAAATATTACTAACTATCTAATTTTCCCTTTACATAGTTATAACTAAACACAGCCAGTACTTTTTTTTGTTTTTGTCCAAATATTTGACTAATTTATGACAAACTTTAAACCTTAAAATTATATCTGATATATCTTATATATCTGTTACTTTGTTCCGATAACTAGCCAAATATCCATCCATGCAACAAAATTCAACTTCCATCAATTTTATGGCAACAGTGAGATACACAGAAATTTTGATAACTTCATAACTTAGTAATGAAAAAAGTAACATTTAAAAAGTTAAACCTTTTAGACCTTCAAATTCACAGACAAATTAATTATTATTAAAAAATGTTTGATTATTGTAAACATGTTTTCATTGGGTAAATGTGATACACCATGGTTTTATAACTCTTGCATGTTCTTGAAAATGAAGGTGTCTGTTATATTTAAAACTTGATTCATAACAGCTTAACTTCTGCTGCTCTCTTGTCACTAATGACTAACTTTCTTCTTGCACTTCACTCTTGCTTCTCGTGGTCACAGAGGCAACGCCTACTCCAGCTATTGTATACGGTAAACAGTGTGGCACCTGTAACTCCTACCATTCACTCACTCATGAATGCTGACAGTTAAAACAGTGACATTGTGGGTTTTGTTTTTTTGGTCACATTGAATGCCTCATTTTTTTTTTTTACCTCATTCACCTTTGTCTTTGAAAATATTACAGAAAGTTCCTTGTTACCTCTTCATTTTCTTTTTTACTTGTTTTTGGCAGAAGACACTCAAATTACAGCGTTTTTTTTTTAATTAAAGTTGTTAAATCATGATTTAAAGTTGAAGAGAAATCTGCTTTTAAGTAAACATAGCTGTGTAAACATCAAACAGAATGAATGCATTGAGAAATATATAATTTGAATTTGTTCTGAGTTTTTTTTTTTTTTTTTTTTTTTTACAGAAAAACCCGACCCACCAACAGACCTGGAACTGACTGACCAAACTGAGAGGCTCCAGCTATTGTATACGGTAAACAGTGTGGCACCTGTAACTCCTACCATTCACACTCATGAATGCTGACAGTTAAAACAGTGACATTGTGGGTTTTGTTTTGTTTTTTTGGTCACATTGAATGCCTCATTTATTTTTACCTCATTCACCTCTTTGAAAATATTTCAGAAAGTTCCTTGTTACCTCTTCATTTTCTTTTTTACTTGTTTTTGGCAGAAGACACTCAAATTACAGCTGTTTTTGTTGAAGTTGTTAAATCATGATTTAAAGTTGAAGAGAAATCTGCTTTTAAATAAAAATTAAAAAATTTGAATAATTTGATTTGTTCTGAGTTTTTTTTGTTTTTTTTTTTACAGAAAAACCCGACCCACCAACAGACCTGGAACTGACTGACCAAACTGAGAGGAGCGTTCAACTCACCTGGATCCCTGGAGATGAGCACAACAGTCCCACCGAGAGTACGCCCTTATTAATACTGTGTTTGCAATATATGTAATCATACGCAGGATGATTGACACTATATACAAATATGTCGAAATCAGAACCGTTTCCAAACATTTGGAGAAGACAATTCTTTTGTAAAAATCCCAATTTTCTCTGAACTTCACAGAATTTTTGATCCAATATGCGGATCTGCTCCATCAGCCTGGAACCTGGAACAACCTGACTGAAGTCTCGGGCACAAGTACGACAGCACAGCTGAGCCTCTCTCCGTACGTCTACTACTCATTCAGAGTACTCGCCGAGAATAATGTGGGCTTCAGTGACCCGAGTCTGCCTTCACGGCAATACAGGACCAACCCAGCAGGTACTGAATGAGACCACAGGTCGGAATAACATTTTTATAATTTTTTTTTTAACAGAAAAATTATTTCTGCTCCTGCAGCTCCAGATGAAAATCCATCCAACGTTCAGGGAGTAGGAACAGGACCTGACAACCTCATCATCACCTGGACAGTATGCTGTTTCCACTGGTCTATTGCAAAATCTGCTGGTTGTGAAACACAAACAAGATGGCTGTTTCTTTTTTTTGCAGCAACTTGATGGACTCCAATCCAACGGACCAGGTTTGGAATACAAAGTCCAGTGGAGACAGAGGGACACAGACGAAGGCTGGCTGTCACAGAACGTGGCCAACGAGTCCACATTTACAGTAACGGGAACGCCCACGTTTGTGCCTTTTGAAATTAAGGTTCAGGCTTTCAACGACTACGGCAGTGGACCAGAACCTGAGGTGGTGGTCGGGTATTCTGGAGAGGACTGTGAGTGAAAATGTTTTCATTCATTTGTAGTAGTTGTGTGTCATTTCAAAAGGATTTATAGATTTATATAAGTTGTTTCTTTTTTTTAATTCACTCGACAGATTTTTATTTGATAAAATAGTAAATCTATTTATTGTCGCTCCAGTTTTAGAGATGCAGCAGAAAGTAGTAAAACCAGCTCAATATATTGAGCTTGTGGTTTTCAGTCCGGACAAGGGTGTTTTCCAACCTTTTTGAGCCACGACACACCATCTAACAAAAAACTCACAAGAAGAATATGTAAAGCAAAAAATGATAATAATCTTACTTAAAACAACTTAAAACAGCCTGTTAAGTTGACGAATCGCTGATATATTGGCAGGAATTGAAGAAAGATATGATTTCTCAATATGTTTTGTTTCCCTTGTTATCTTTGGGTGATACTATATATTTAATTTAAGTCGTTGCGTGACTTACTTCCATTTGATTTATTTAATCTTTTTTCCTTACATTTGGCCTTAAGTCATATTTTAGCAATTTTTATATGATAGCTGTACATTAATAAATACAAGCATATCCATTAGATTGTCATTGTTATAGTTCAGTCTTTTGAAGCTAACTTTTAAAATTTACATACTTGGAAATAACAAAATATTTTTATAACATTTATTTTTCAGTGCCACTGTCAGCTCCTGAGAGTGTGGAAGTCAGGGTTGAAAACAGCACGCTAGCAGAAATCCACTGGGACCCTGTGTCTGTCCAGTCAGTCAGAGGACAGCTACTGGGATATAAGGTATTTCTGTTGTTATGTGGTGTGGACAGGACTCATACTGAATCTAAACCAAATCTACTCTCATGTCCAGGTTTACTATGGACGTGAGAAGAGCATGCACGAGACAAAAGAGGAGACGGACTACCAGGAGCAGGTTCTGACGTTCAATGGAAACGTCAGTGAAGGCCGTCTGCCAGATCTCCAGCCGTACAGTGCCTACAAGCTCTTCATCAAGGTCTTCAACAACAAAGGAGAAGGTCCACCAAGTCCTACCAAGACGTTTGAGACCCCGGAAGGAGGTGGGTGTGATTGGATGTAGTCACTATGAATAAAACTTAGAAGCCTCCACAGAAGCTTTATGGTACTGTGCTATAGAGTCTGACTGCATTCTGATTTGGTTTGTAGTCCCTGGACCTCCATCGTTTCTAAACGTCATCAACCCCAGTTTAGACTCTCTTACCCTGGAATGGGGTCCACCAAAGACCAACAACGGGCGCCTCGCTGGCTACACCTTGAAATTCCAAGCAGGTTAGTTTTTTATTGTCGGTATTATTGGCCCAGTATTAGAATAGGTGTGTAATATTGATAAGATTTATATTGATTTTGTCCTTTTATAACATAAATCCAATGCCTTGGCATTTACCTTATTTTGTGGGAGGACTCCCGCATATATTTATATTAAATGATATCAGAATAGTAAATTCAGTGTTTGGACAATAGTGGCAAAATCGTATATTGGCAAGTTAAAAGCTTATTCTGAAGTAGAACTCAAGTCTTCAACTATCCAATGAGGTACTGTGCATTCTAACACTTTCCACGAAAAGGGAAAATCTGGAGTAGGACAAGTTATATTTCTCTACTGTATATATTTACCCTTTATGACCCCCCCATAGTGTTATCCAACATACCTAGACTGTGATACTCTTTTCTAGACAATGACATGAGTGTAAAATTGGAGGGTCAAAAACATAAGACAGATTGAAGGAAGAAAAAAAAAAACCACAACGATTAATACAATGTAAAATACATTCTAATTATGTGCCATACAATTTTCCATACTTTTATTGGTTGAAGCTTTTAGGCTGAAAATGGCTTTTTATCACAAACATACTAAAAAAAATATATATTGAGAAATGTAAAATTAAATATTTACTGTAAAATACCTAAATATTACGAAATATTTTGAGATTAACATAAAAAGATTTTTTGCCGTGTCGTATCGAGGACCTTCTGTATTAAGGTTGTCCAATCAGGATTAGCTACACTTTTAGCTGTCCTATTGTCTTTACAGTCAACAACACCAATGAAGTTGGTCCAACCAAAGTCAAGATGTTTGCAGCCAATGAGACCACAGTCACACTGAGCCACCTGAATGCCAGCATGCTGTACAAATTTTATCTGAGTGCAAAGACCGTGATGGGTTCTGGGCCTGACATCACTAATGAGGCGTTCACAGTCATGGACACAGGTGAGACATTGAAACTGGACAAAGCCTTTTACCTCCAAACTACATATAAAATACTGGGGTTGAATCCTGAGTTCATGTGGTTGTAGAACTGCAGACCTGAGCCCACCTTAAGAACCCTTTCAATCTCTCTTTTCCTTTCTCTCTAAAGCTCAAACTCAGCCCACAGTAGTGACAGACAAAGGTAAACCATGATTGCCATCAAAAGTCCCTGCATGACAACATCTGTCCTAATACAAAGGACATGTCCCTGTTCCGCTCTGCACGTTGCTAAGCTAGCATGTTAGTAGACTATGTGTTTTATATAACAGGACTTTCAGAAAGGCAAACTTTCATGGCATCTGCAAGCAGCTCAATTTCTCTAGGATGGAACAAGCTATATGTTCACTATAGACAGGGAAGGAAATTCACTCATCTCCTCATGGTCCGTTTTTGCTTCATACAGTTATAATGGGCACAAATACTTTATAAAAACACATTTTTTGGGGGCAATTGATGGTTAAAGAAATGTATTTGTGATCCCAAGGCCCCCGGTTTGAATACCTCTACCACTGAGGTGCCTTGAGCATGGTGTCGTCCCCAAACACTGCTCCCTGGGTGCTAGCTCACCTAGCTGTCCTCTGCTCACTACGTTGATGGGTGAAATGCATAGGCCTAATTTCCTAAAGGCTACTCCTGAGGGATTAATAGAATTCTAAAAATATATATTTTGACTGATTTGTTACAGCATGGTAAAGCTAAATGTCTTTACATTTGACTTGTTTTTTTTCGTTTTCCTACTTGTCTTATCTTTTTATTTTTACTTAGTTATCTTCTTTTTTTCAATACCAAATATGTTGTTTCCTTTTTGTTAATTATGGTATGTTTCACCAAAAAAAATCATCTTGTTTGTTAAATTTTTTCTTCTCTCTTAAAACTTCTGGGTTAATTATTTAAGCTTAATTGGTAACTTTAACTTTATTCATTTTTTAACTGGCCAACTCGGCTAAGAACATACATTTTTCTAAAAAAATGTTTCTTTTTTTTTAACAGAAAAAAACTTTTTTAAAGACTATCACACTTTAGTGCTTTTAAATAAAAATTTGATTGAAATCTATAAATAGTAGTAGTATTTTTTGACTTTTTGTCTTTTTTAGACCTGACCATAGTGCTGTATGATCTAATGCATTATAATTACCTGCGGTTTGATTAGCTCTCATGCATGATGCCCGTGAATGCAATTTGTCAATTGTGATACTAACCTATTTACCTGCTGTTGCTACAAGTTGCTCAGTCTTAAAAGTAATGCTAATAAAAACAAGCATGTTGCCCTTTTATAAGAAAGATAACTTTCTTATAAACTTATTAATTTCTTTTTTCTATTCACACCAATACAGTAGAGACTGTTGGTTATGCTGGACTGTATTCTCACTCTTTTCCATCTTTTTCCAGGCCTCACTGAGCCCCCCCACCCAACCTCCTCCATCACTCAGTCTCTACACACCCCGTTACACAAGGGTACAAGCACTCCCTGTGACAATCACAAATCAAACTCATTTTTTTAAAACCATAGAAATAGTGTGTTGGAAAAATACAGTTTTTGTAATCCCTCAAAAATATTTGTAACTTAATATTTGAAGATAGTTAAGAGATAAACCGCCTTCCTTTTTTAGTGACTTGTTGTCACTCAGAGTTATAGCGTAGTATTTTTAAGAAATACTTTTTTTAACACACTCTTCTCCACAGCGCCCCCTGTAGGCCCTGCGTTTGGCACAGTTAACACGTCTGTAATCGATGATGGCGCCATGATCAGTTGGGAATACTTTGGACACCACAAGAATGTCTTTGTGGAATATATAGTAGAGAACAGTAAGGGCAGCCATCTGATCAGTCACAGCAATCAAACCCCCAACCTCAACCGCTCCGTTCTCACCATCTACTCTTTACTCTTCTCTCACCCACTACTCTAAACTCTAGGTAAAGAGGACTGGAAAAAAGAGTTGGTAAACGGTTCACACTCTCATGTGATAAAAGGCTTGAAGCCAGGGATGTCCTATAGGGTGCGTGTGGTAGCTAGAGACCCAAGTGACATCACAGTCCACAGCGCAGATGAAGTGCTGGTCACGGTACCAGGTGAGGCGGCATGCCTCAGAGTACAGTAGTAAAATGGTCCTCATGTTTAGTTCTCCATGATTTCCTTATTAGTTCCTCATTCTCATGTTGAATACATCTCATTAAACCTTCACTGACCCATGATCTAAAATGTTCTTGATGATCTTCACATCTCTGAATGTCATTAGTCTAATGCATGAAAATCATGCTCCTATTTTTGTTATATTACTTTTATTTGCCATTTCTTTCATCCCAAGAAAATTATGGATGCACGATGTTATACCGTCCCATTTGTTGACATCATTATGTAATATGGATGTGATTGGTATTGATTTTTTTCCCTCCAATAATGAAAAAACTGCATTCATTTTGTCAAATATGCTGGACTCTCCAATGGGGTCCAGTTTTACTTCAGTTCGAGGGGTAAACGGCAATCTCGTCAATTGGCAAAAGTTTACATCAGCCATCACAATTTTAGGGTCCTAAAGGTTAACACCAAACTTGTTGTGGTGATTCTTCTTAGGGCCAGGGCCCAAATTTGAGCCAATAGTGCCACCTAGAGGGCTGCTCACTTTGCCTACATGACCCTTATGTTATTGAAATGAAATAAGTATTATAATTTTTTGCAAAGCTAAACATCAACATATATTAATCTGTCCTTATTAGATGAATTGGTCAATTAATTGGGAAAGCTTCACAGGACAGTTGTGAGACCAGCCATGATGAATGGGTTAGAGACACTAGGAATAGGTAGAAGACAGGGGGCAGAGCTGGAGGTGGAGGAGTTAAAGATGCTGAGGTTCTCTTTAGAAGAGACAAGGATGGACAGGATCAGGAATGAGGTGATTAGAGGGACAACACAGACAGGAAGGTTTGGAGAAAAAGCTAGAGAAGACAGATTGAGATGGTTTGGACATGTTCCGAGGAGGGACAGTGGAGACATTGGTAGATGGATGGTCCTAGAGATGGAGCTACCAGGTAGGAGACAAAGAGGAGATTGGTGCATGCAGTGAGGGAGGACATGGAGGTAGATGAAGTCAGAGTTGAGGATACAGAGGACAGGGGGAGATGGATATTGTTGACTTGCTGTGGCAACCCCTGAAAAAGGCCGAAAGAAGAAGGTCAATTAATCAAATTTATTTTTGTTACTGGGTAAGTGGTTGTAGTATTTTAGGGAAATATATAACATTATAAATAAGTGCAGTTTAACCTGTTGTTCTTCTGTATCTGACATAATCGTGCATCCCTAAAAGAATCATTGACTTTAACACAAGCTCCATTATGTTTTACAGCCTCTGTTTGTCTGAGCATGAAGAAAACAGACTCCACTGCATCATAGAAGATTTGTTTCTAGTACTGGACTGTTTTAAACTCTGTCTGAAATCCTTTACAGCCGTTCCAAGCCGACACGTAGACATCGCAACCCAGGGCTGGTTCATTGGACTGATGTGCGCCATCGCACTCCTCATCCTGGTCCTGCTCATAGTCTGCTTCATCAAGAGGAACAAAGGGGGCAAATACCCAGGTAATACGCTACTAATGACTCATATTTGTACAATGATTTTTATATTTTTGACATGAAAAATATTAAAACAAATTGTAAAAACCACAGTGAAGGAGAAGGAGGAAGCCCACCAAGACCCCGAGATCCAGCCCATGAAGGAAGACGACGGGACATTCGGGGAATACAGGTGAGATAAGGAGTGAAAACACATATGTTCTCTAGATGCAGTTGTTTATAATGTCCTGACGTGGTTGTTGACTTGAACTGTACGTAGAACATTGTACCAGGCTGCAGAGACACTCCTCTCCCCAGACTTCATAAACAAACACTCCACAGAGGCAAGAGAAAAGAATCTGAGCTGATCCCACGGCTTTAAACTGGGATTCCATTAACCAACCAGAACAAGCTGCTGTCAGTGAGACCCTCTAACTCTGACGCTACATTTTGGACATCGTTGTCTCCGCTGTCTCTTTTCTTTAGACTTAAATTGGCAACATGATTGTAAGGGGGAGTGAAGATAGAAAAAAAACACAACAACAGAAAATGATCTGAAAACCAAAAAACAACACCACTGACGGCAGCTTCAAATAATAATAATAATAATAAAAAAACAATAATAATTAAAATCACCTGATTGGTGGCGATTGTTGGTGAAGGGAACAAGGGAAGTTTCCTAGGTTTTCCACAGCTTGAATTTTTTAATAAAATGTATTAACAAAAAAAATGTATAAAATGTATTAACAAAAAAAAAAACTACGAAAAGACAATCATGTTAAATAAGCAGAATAATTAATGAATAAAATATGGAAATATAAGTTATTATTTATATAATAATCAAACAACATAGGAATGATTAATAGCACTGACTTTCAACTTGTGGCTCGTGGGCCAATCTGAGCCTTCCAAGCTGGTCCGTGGATTTCAAATAGTAATGTTTAAAGAAATGTGATTTTTAATTAATTGTATATGATTCTCTGGTGTCTGTCCAGAAAATCTTGAGAAAAATTTCTTGGCCTCTAACCTGTAAAATTGATTAATTCAAAATAAGTGGGAAAACACCCCCATCTAGTGTTACCTTGGTAATGCTAGCTAAAGCTGAGGCATAGCATAGCACCACGATCAGTAAATTCGAATACACATTTGACTATTTATTTCTCAAGATCCTTAGTTAAAGATTAGCTTCCCTTGTTGCTTCAGCGCAGTCGTCATTGCATCTTAACAAGTAGTTCCATCCTCAGCTACCGCACATTATGCTAACATAAAAGTGAGTCAATCTTTAGTCACATTTCTGTAGAATCTTCCAGGTTAAACACTAACGGGTTATAGAGGAATTTAAATATATCACAGTGGTTCTCGATTGTCTGCATGCTTTGGCTTTTTAATTTGTCGTAATCTCATCGTCTTTGTGTCAACAGCTCATGAACTGCTTTTCATGTGTGCCTACATTTGTATCTTTTGTGTTTAGGTCTATGGAGAGGTAAGATAAGCTCTGTTGACCAAGCATGCAAATCATGCATCCGTTCTGAACCCCGCCCCCTTTTACACCCTTTACCCCTGACATGACTGAAAGTTAGAAGCTGAATCTGTAGTCGAGCTCATTGCAACGACCTGCTGTTATGACACTTTCCACCTTGGATTTTTTATATTTTATCATTTAATAAGAATTTGATGTTACTCTGAACAGATGCACTGAGTGGATCCTGTAAATGAACTATTCAACATCCTTTTACCCAAGATGCATTTTGGATTACTGCATGTAACCTGACTGATTTGAATGCAGTTTTTGCAATACAACAACCAAACAGCACGCCTTCTGCTGTGGTCCCTAACCCTGTACGACAAAACCTCTACAGCACCAACACCGCAGACCTCGTGGCTCAGCCACCGTGGACGGTTCAGGGCGGTGCGGTTTTATCCCTTTAATAGTTTTAGTATTAAGTCTTGTAAATATTTCAGTTTTACTGTTTTGGCAGTGGTCTCCAGACCTGGAATGTTGGATGGGAATATTAGAGCGCAAACAAGAAAACCTGCTATTGTGGGATTGAAAATCGAAAATCATAGTCCTCTGAAGTCACAAAAACATACTTTACAACATTCGATACGCTTTGGACAGATTTGTGCTGTGCTTTCCCCTTAAGGCAGTGGTTCCCAAACATTCACTGCAGCACCCACCTCTGCCCGCATTTGTAGATAGAACCCTTTTAATGCTGCCGCTTCCGACCTTTTATGAACCTTTTTCAAAATTAAAGCACCCGAGTTCCTTCAAAACTGTAAAACCAATTAAACAAATCCAACGTGCCTATCATTGCATTGGCCTTGCAATAGGAGAAATGTTATATGGCAATGATATTTTAGACTTATTAGCTTTATTAGACCCCCCCACCCGCCACTCCGTTGCCAAGTGACCTCCTTTTGCAGGCATGGGCAAATCATAGGGAAATTGCAGTCAATGCAATATATAAATGCATCATCATTTGGATAAATTTAAAGCTGGATTAAAATGGCCAAATGGACCACATCCAGTCCACGGACTGTTTGCCCACGCCTGTCCTAGAGGGTCCAGAGCCCTACTTTGGGAACCACTTCCCTTAGAATTTAAGGGTACGAAGTTGCTGTCACTCAGTGAAAAAGCCAGATAATGTTTTGTACTGGTGCCACATCCTGGACCTTCAAGTTTCTGACCACTGTTGACTCAACCCTCTTATATACGATGTTCTAATCCAACTAGCCTTTTTCACCTTTGTAGTGACACAGAGGACCACAAACCACTGAAGGGCAGTCGGACACCGTCCAACGGGACAGTGCGCCGCGACGAGAGCGACGACAGCCTGGTGGACTACGGGGAGGGTGGGGACGGACAATTCAACGAGGACGGTTCCTTTATTGGCCAGTACAGTGGTAAGAAAGAAAAAGACACGCACGAAGGCAACGAGAGCTCGGAGGCCCCCTCGCCGGTCAACGCCATGAACTCGTTCGTTTAAGGGGACGGGCCTCTTCCGGGGGATAACTAGCTTCAGCCACCTTTCTTCTCGTCACCTTAGCAAATGTGACCACCGCGGTGATGGCAATTGCTAATGTGACATCAACTTCTCACCGTGGTCGATTGAGCGGTCGGGGCCCGCTCTTCACCAGGACCGCTGACACGTCCTCATCTTCACACTCGCTGACCCATGTCACACTGTGACCCTGTCTGGAAAAAAACACACAGGACGGTGCAACAAAACACCCCGACGTCCCCATGAAGAAGAGTGAAGGAGCAAACAGACAGAATGTATATGAAAAGTATTACCACTGAGACTGAGCAGGAGTGTGACTGAGTGTGTCTGGTATGTGTGTGTTTCTTCCATTGAACCAATTTCGAACATGCAATGTTTTAAGGAATGAATCCACAGGCAAGTATGCATAAAAATAAAACTACAAATATCAGCATCGAAAAGTCACAACTGATGCAATTCCCCATGCAGGGAATTGGACCGTGCTGTTCCGTCATGGTATCTATTGTGTGTCTTGATGGTTTGACTACAATAAGGATCTCCAGAATCGAACCCTTGGTTTCAGCTTTCAATCATGACGACCAAATGCCGTTAATATCTAGACAAATATTTTCTAGTTCACTCTGACAATAGAAACCTGGTACCAATATGAAAAACCTAAGGCCCAGGGACACATCAGCATCGAGAACAAAACAGATGGAACGACAGCTGCCCCAAAGTCTTCATTCGTATTTGGTATTTAACCAATCCCTTCCTTATCTGAAACCAAATCTATACCATTTCCAGCCAAGGTAGAGTTGAACCAGCGTCTTTATGAAGATCTGAAGATCAGAAGTTCGCCCTCACTTTGCCGTAGAATCATGCGATCAAGGAGAACAAGGCGTCGAAGGTTGTTTTCAGAATCGTCCAAATTTCACCATTCTCATCGATTCACTCATTCAGGCTACAGAGGGTTACGGAACTACTGCCAATATACACACCAGGTAACTGCCAATAGGAACCAGACTCAGAGAAGGCGTCGGACAAAACTAAAGGATCGGAATAGAATTTCCTGGAATGAAAGTTTTACTTTGTTTCACTTAAAGCAGTGTAATCCAAACCTCTGTGTCTCTGTGTCGTCCCATGCTCTGCTACCACTGCGGTTCAAGCTGCAGCGCCCCCTACTCACTACAGTGATGGGTCAATTGAAGAAGAATTTCATTGACAATAAATCACTTTCACCTTCGATCCAAACAGCAGCACTCTGTGACTTTTTCTGTTGCTCCTAAATGGAAAAAGCTAATGAATGTCTAAGAGCGCGTGAATGTGTGTTTGTGTGGAACACATGCATGCGGTATTCTATCGCTTTGTACCTTCCACGAATAAATCTACGTTTTTGAGGTGTTTTTTTTCTCTTTTCCCCGACTTCGCATACTTCAACTTTTATCATAACTTGCATCAAGTTTTTTTTTCTCTCTGTTCCCCAGCGTCACCTTTTCACATGTAGATATTTTTGGTTGTTGTAAATAAAATGCTTGAATCGCGTGTAAGGGTCGGAGGTCGGAGAGAAGCTGTGACCGATTTGTGTGCGATGAGATTTATAGTTTGGAACTGCTTTTATTTGCTGTGAAAATTAGTTTTAATTTTTATTTTTCTCAACTTGTCGGGTGAACTTGCTCAAATGTTTTAGCTTATCAGGTATCAACAGAGACTCTATGACTTGTGACTGACAACATGTGACACCTGTATTTTTCGTCTCTGACTGTTCACGCACCTTTTCTGTACATTTTTATAATAAGGCACACACTTCAACAACAGGCGCCGCCGTCTGATTCAGTATCTGGAGGCAGCATGTAGGAAGAACCCATTTGAAGGTAGACTTTCCTGAAAATGATGCATCTTAGGAGTGTGCACTTGACAAAATCAACAAATTTAAAAAAAAAAAGAAATTGGGAGCATACTGAGCCGGCATGGAAACTGATTGGAAACTGTGACTGAACATGCAGTAGGATATACTGTACAGTATATATTATATTTAATGACATACTGGTTGATGTTGAAGCTACATGAAAAGCATGAAAGGCCGTCACAGTGGTTTACTCTACAGTATATTATTGCAAAAATATTTTGTATTTTAAATGACAAAAAAATAAAATAAATGTTGGTTTCAGGATTTTCAAAGTCTTTTCTCTCCTTTAATGTGTGTCTCTGTCTGTTTTATTATTTTTTTCACAAACAATTGGCAACAATCATGCTGGTCAGTTCAACAGCCATGTAAGCTGTTTCATTTTGTCAACTGATGAAGAGGTTAGTTGTTTATGGCTGATCTCTTGAGTTAACTTAGCTATCAGTGGTAATTCAGGGCGCTAATAACCATTTTAGCTGTTGGCGGGCTAACTATTATCTAAGCCAGATGAGATATAGTCCGATGTGCCGTAAAAATGATACATTTTCGCGTTTTTTGGAAAATGTGCTCATCATGTTATAATTATTCTCCACCAATAGGCAGCAGCACAGCACTTTGTGAGCCAATCTTTAGTTAGTTAGGCCTTAGTTGGTTTTGTACTAATCCATTTAGATCTGCGTATCTGCCACAAATCAGAAATACAAGGTTTTACTTATTCAAAGTCACTGACATTAATTATCAGCCA
Organism: Paraplagusia blochii; assembly: GCA_016785265.1. Classification (NCBI taxonomy): domain Eukaryota; kingdom Metazoa; phylum Chordata; class Actinopteri; order Pleuronectiformes; family Cynoglossidae; genus Paraplagusia; species Paraplagusia blochii. The sequence goes on from JAFBJS010000760.1 coordinate 246,125, forward strand.
ATAACCATGTTAGCTGTTTGCAGGCTAACTATAATCTTAGCTAACTCATAGCTGTTGCTGTTCATTTTGTGGACTGATAATCTGTTTGAAGGCTAACTGCAGTTAAAAATTGTCATTTTCCAACTACAGAAAGGGAAAAAAAATTCCGATTTGGACTTCTAATCACCTCTGTTTTAATGGTGTACCACGGGCATGACCAAACATTCCACAAAGGGCCATTGTGGCTGCTGGTATTTTGTTCAAACCAGCCAAAATCACATAGTTTGACCAATCAGCTCTCTGATGTCTGAAATCATTTTAATAAATCTTTCAACTCAGGTGTGCTACTGCTTGGTTGGAACAAAAAAAAAAACTGCAGCCACAGTGGCCCTTGGTGGGACAGTTTGGAAATACCTGGTGTAACAAAACTAAATGATGGCCAATCACAGCAGTTGACCAGTTCACCAGGTAAAAAGATTTATTACGCAAACCCATTGACATTGTGATTCACACCACTGCACACAAAGAATGTGACCTCTGCATTTATCAATGTGAACAGTGGGCAACTTTGAGCGCCCAGGGAGCAGTGGGTGGGGACAGTGCCATGCACGATGCACGTCAGTGGTAACTTGGCAGTTGGTGGATTCAAACCTGGAACGCTCCAGAACCCAGTCTGGTTCCTGAACCACAAGGCCACCACTGCCACAAAAAAAAACATAATCAGTTGAGACGCAGTTTCCCCCATAACCAGATACAGTTTTATGCAGTTGTGATTCCCACCTCCTTGATCAGGGTATCTCCCCTGCCAGGTAAGTAACAAAGCCACTTGATGATGTCATTAAATTTTGCCACACACTATTAACATCACTTTCTGTTCATATTCTTCAAAGGAAGAACGTGTGATGTCACATTCAGCCCAGTCCTCAAACCAAGGAAGATGGAGCTTTATTCTCCAAACTACCCTGTTAATCTATATGGATGGCAGCAATGCAACCTTATGGATCGTGGATGTTGCTAAACTTCTTTACCTGCCCAAAAGAAGGAGTGCGAAGGAAAAGCAAAAGAGGTAAAGGTTGAAAGAGTTAGCAATGCATCATAAACATCACATCATCCTTGATAAAAAAGGTGTAAAGCAACCTGATGATGTTTAGACGTAAACAGGTGATTCCTCATGAGTTTGAACGAGATGACGCCTTACTCCAGGAAGATGATGGTGTGGAACACGCCAATTATCTTAACACACGTTGTACACGGTGTGGTCAGCCGGAGGTCACCAGAGAGAATCTCAGTTTTGATGAAATGCAGGATTATTTTAGGGTGCTTAAAACCACTAACAAAGACACAGAGGCCTTTATCAAAAACATGGAAAAAGAAAAGGGTAAGGTGCGTAAACAGCTTTTGGCCCTAGCTGCCTTGGAGGGCAAGTTGAGGACGGAAGCGCAGAAAAGACAAAATCTTGTGGAAAGCAAAATATACCTCCAACAGCAAATTAAAAATATGCGTGCGGAGCTTGGGGAATTTAAACGTTTGGAGCGGCGACATGGTGCTGTGAAGGCGGAGAATACAAGTCTTCAACATGAGAATCAAGAGCTTCTGGAAAGAGTTAAACACATTGCAGAGAAGCTGGCCCTACAAATCAGCATGACGAAGAAAACCAAAAAATGGGAGATGGAGATAAAAGATTTAGACCTGCACAATGTTGCCCTTGAACAGCAGGTGCAGGAGTTTAGCAAAAAACTAGAAGACGAAAAAAAAATTGAGGCCCTTTATTGTTCCGCCAAAGCTGAGAAACAGTCCAAGGTGGCATTAAAATACAGCCTCCAGTACCGACTGAAGGATCTGACGTTAGAGTGCGACAAAGTGAAGCCTCAGGTGTCCATCTATAATGACCTGAAAGAAGAGCTTGAGACCCTCAAGAAGGAAACTGACAACTTGAGGGAGACTCACCACAAACTCAATAAAAAATTCACCCATGACAAGACTGCTATTCGAGACTACAACAGGCTTGTTTCGACCAAAAAGACCATCGCAGAGGAAAACGACCAGCTACGCGCTGAAATCGAGAAGCTCCGCGAAGAGCTTAAAAACTGCGCCGACATAGAAGACAGGTGCAAAATCGTTGCGGTGGAGAACGACGTGGCGCGCCTACATAGGGAGGCCCTCAGGAGGAAAGTTCGGGGAGTGAGTCTGAAGTTCTTGAAAGAACAACTTAGGCTCAACAGATGCAAAGAGAAGAGAAAGCGTGTGAGCCTGTATGTGCAGCGCTACATTAGCGAGTTGAAGGCGGCGGATAACAAATTGAAGGTGAGGTATGGGAAGGCCAGCAAGAGTTGTGCTAAGAGAGAGAAAGGGAGGTGGTCAGTGTTTGGCAACAAGGACTGACACCGATCCACAATAAAGCACCTGCAGGAGAACACAAACGTGCCCTGGTGGTGAACGCAAGTCACTGGGATGACGGCGACAATGTTTGTCCAGTTGTATCATATCTGTCCCTTGTCTTTGCCTGGGAACCAAATATATGCTGTATGTATGTGAATGTAATACATGACTTTAAGCTGTGAACTGAAGGTCATTTCTGCATATTCTTTGAAAAGGCAAATATCCTTTAAACACCATCCACTCATCTGTTCTCTCTTAGTCGGTTTATCCATTACTAAGTCACAGGGGCAGCAGTCTTTACCGCTGCCACCCAAGTCACACTGCACCCATACCCGCTCGTCATAAACCTTCCTGCAGTTGTCGAGGCCGATGAAAGGAGCCAAACGCCCTAACTGGGACTCTAATCAAATCCACCCAATCCAGACATTAATACAATCAAATCCTTGGATTGTAACGAAATTAATGAATCAAATAATCACAAATAAACATGATTAATCACAATTCATTGTGACTAATCATAATTAATTGACAAGAATAGACATTTCTCAATATGACAAAAAAAATCGTAAACAACAATGAGTCAACGATGGACACTTTTTTTTTCGACACAAAGGAGCATTTTTGCGAGTTTCTTTCCCTGAATTTTCTTATTTTCAATTTTGTATTATGTGATAATCTTAACAGATTTCCGCCCCTTCTACAGCAGCAATGTCCATACACTATTATAAAGATTTAATTGTTTATTTTTTCTGAATATTTAGCACCAGCTCATTAAAGGTGTTCACTGAAGTTGGTGTTTGTTCTAAGCAATGTGTTTTCTCCAGACCAGACAGTTACAGTTACTGAGGCAGGAGGTGACCACATGAAAAACCTACTGTTTATCTACATGTTTTAGCAGCAGAAGTTAAAAGTTTTCAAAAGTCTTTTATATCTCAATGTCAATTTAATCTACATAATGTGAACTAACCTAACTGTGATGTTTTCCTTGTTTTTGTTTTGCCTTTAAAGGTGCTCCGCCAAAACAACACATGGATCAGGTTTGGTGAGGTACTGTGGGTTCGATTCCTGGCCCGTTTCACAGATGAGACACAAAGACTTTTACTCATGTGTTTATACATGTGTCACTGTCTACAACAACCAAGAACGCAGCCTCCTTGAAGCCACTGTAAAAAAAAACAACAACCTCTGATAAAGGTAGGAAAATAAGTGTTCTGATTTATACTGGATATTTAAAAAATGTGATTTTGATATGTATTCTATATAATTATGAGATTATTATATATCAAAAGGTGTTTTTGTTTTTACTGTTCAAACCACTTGAACAGTTTAAACACAATTTGAATTTGATTTTAATAAAATTTTAAAAGGATATACTGTCTTTTCTGGACCATAAGTTGCACTTTTTTATCCTTTGGTTGGGTTTGCGACTTACACCCAGGTGCAACTAATTTATTAAATTATACAATTTCTCATATATGTTATTTTTACGCTGACTGCCACTAGAGGGCACTCTAATCTTAAGTACCAGTATTGGCTATGCCCTTAAGTGTTACTGCTTTCATCCTCTGGCTGGTGAGACTTATAATCCAGAAATACAGCACATATTTTTAATTGACTTCAGTTACTTATTTCACATAACATTATATATATATATATATATATATATATATATATCATGTACATGTACAAATATATATATATCATGTACAAAGTATATATATATACTTTGTACATGACCTATAAAATTGAAATTTGAGTCATAGCAAAGCTATCTATTTTATTCACTTTCAATCATCAAAAATACCATTAGGAGGAAATTTTGCGTTATTTTTTTAAATTTCCAAAAAGAAGTAAAAAAAAATCAAAGACTGAACTGGGCCTGACTTGATCAAACCTGTTACTTTTCATCCTCACTCTTGAAAGGATGAAGAGCATGATGTCATAAGTGTTGCTAACTGCTGTGGGATCAACACCAACCAACCAACCCAACCTTCATGAGGTGAGAAAACTCACTCAGTAGAGTTGTACTGATACCGATGTCCGCTTCCGTAACTGTACAGGAACAAACACGCAGATGATCCTTCACCATCCGATACCTGTGCGCTGAAGAAGGGGGTTCACATCCCAAATAGGTTTGTGTACAATGGTACACAGGAGGTGGGCGATATGTTTAGACGTAAACAGGTCACCTTCGAGGACCTTCAGATGGAAAACAGTGCCACCAGGCAGAGCGACGGAGAAGAACAAGCTCATCATTGCAGGTGTTGCACCGCAGGAGGTCAGACTTCAATCTTTGGAGACAACGGTCAGATAGCTGACCACAACTTCCTTCATGAATCTGGAGAGATTTCAGCATCAGGGAAAGATGCCAAAGGCTTGAACAAACACCTGGAAAAGGAGAGAACCAGGCTACACAAACAACTCCAGACTCAAATGATCCTGGAGGAGAAGAGACGGACAGCAGAAGAGAAGAGGCGAGGCCTGTATCAGAGCAAGTGCACGCTCCAACGGGATATCATGGCCATAACAAAGAAACTCTGCGACCCCACAGCCTTAGAAGAAAAATATCGGCATTTAAAATGTGATGTTAAAACTTTGAGCCAGGAAAACGAGTCACTGCGGCTTCAGGTCCTGGAGCTCAACCAGAAACTTGCGGTACAGAATCACCTGAAGGACAAAATCCAGAAGAAGGAGCAGGAGGATCACGTGTTAAGTCTCTGCAACATCCATCTCCAGCGCCAGGTACAGGATCTGACGGAAAAACTAGAAGACGAGAAGAACCTCACGGCACGTTATAGCGCGTCCAAGGCTGAGATACAGGCAAAAATCAACCTGAATAGCGCCCTTCAGTGCAGATTCCAGGAGCTAAAGGAAAAACATCAAAACGTGAAACCATGGCTCAGCAAGTACCACGAGATGAAGGCCGAGATCGACACCGTGAAGAAGGAGAACGACATCCTTATGGAGGTGAATCGGAACCTTCGAGACAGGTTCACACAGAACAAGAGCCTGGTCAGCGACTGGGGTAAACTCCTTTTGGCCAAAAAGTCTATTAACCAGGAGAACACCAAACTACGTGAGGAAATCCACACGTTTGAAGGTCTGGGGGATGGACGCAAACACAATCACATTGGGAACGGACGTGACGCATTGACCAGGGTCTGTCCAGACAAGAAGGGTTCAAGACGATGGCGATCTGTGGCCTGACTGAGCCGAGACAGGATAGGATCAACAGAACAAATGCTAAAAACTGTTTTTGCGAAAAAGTCCATATGACGTCAAAGTCAAATGTCTTTTAGCAATTATTTTCAACCTCATACATTTAATAACAAACAGTTATTGTTTGATCACTAGTTTTTGGGCTCTGGTCAGTGGATCACGTTTTCAGGATGAGATTTAAAATCCAAATTTAATGAAATACACGGTAAAGCAAGAGCAATGTGGTAATGTGATTCCACAAATTCTGTCCAATATTGTCCAGTACTGTACTGTATAGTTTTAGTGGATTTCTTTTTTCGTGCACTGTCATTGAGTATGTTTTTTGTATGGTTTCTCTGTTTTTCTTCAATAAAAAAAATAAAAAATTGAAAGACACCTGGTCACAATACATGCACGTAAATGTTGCATTTAATTGCAAGTATCTGCAGGTGATGGTACCGTGTAGACCCAGTCTTGCGTTCCATTTTTGGGCCTCGACCTTTCATTTAAACACTGGGTTAAGCTGTAGAATAACAAATGCAAGTACATTACATTGCATGGCAAGACATTTGGCAGAGGCTTCGTAATTTACAGTAAAAATAAATAAAATAATAAATAAATGTAATTGTAAAGATGAAAACATAGCAAATAATTGAGTAATAATATATATATATGCATACATATATACATATATATACATACATACATATATATCATGCATTGGTATATATGTATATTTGCATATGTGTATATGTATGTATATATGTGCATTCAGCATTGTGTTTTTAATCAAATCTCGGATTTCGAACACGTGGCGGAGCGGATGCAAAAGATGCTGCGTTCACGGTCTCTGTCTGCTGTTTGTGCAGCAGCACAGATGCTCCCTGTTTCCCCCCGCCCTCGTGTCATCACGGACCAATCGCAGCTCACCCACTTCTAACCAATAGAAAAGTTGATCTGGACGGGACGCTCTGGTGCCTGTCGGTGTTGGTGCTGCTGCCGGAAGGTGCGGTTCGAGTCCAGGTGTGTCATGAAGACAAGGAATTGAATTGTCCTCCGTCCTGCCTGCAAGGTAAGAGCGCGTTCAACTGTCGTGGACTCTGGCTGTGCTGCCCGGACTGTTGTCTGACAGCGGACGGTGACGAGGCAGAATCCGCCGTGTGCTGCAGGAACGGACCGACCCATCAAGTACCGCATTGCAGAGCCGAGAGTGAAGGAGCGGTGCCGCTGCTGCGCACTTGACTTTGGACGGGGACGGAAACCGAATCTTTTCTGTCAGTTACTGACGCTGACGTCACAGTTTTTCTGTGTGAAATTATTAGAAACTGGAATTAAGATATTCACCTTAACAGACTGTATATCCCTGACTGATAATCTGGGTTGATGGCGTCATCGTGAGTCTAGTGATGCAAACCAGGTTAATGGACAAGTAGGGAAAATAAAATCACGTAACAAGTTGTGTGTATGATGAACCCAGGCAGTTAATGTTTAATTTTAATTTAAAAAAAAATCACCAGAAAATGTGATTGAAGTCCAAAACACTCTGTGTCCATCCTCTGGAAACATGTGTTGACCCAAATCTTCTGGGCGCTGACGAAAGAGGATCTGTGGTGGGATTATAATCCAGGGAGGAGTGAATGAAAACAGGGATGCTGTGGGGAGGTGGATGTGGAGGGGTTTGACTTCCCACCAGAAGGTCAGGAGTTTGTTGCCACCTCTGAGAGACTAAGCCTCATGTGTCCATGAAGATTCTCAGTCATCCAGGTCATGGTCAAGGTTAAAGAGTTGTTTTGGGCAACTGGACATTGGGTTTTATAGAACATGTTCCACTTCACATCCAAGAGACTTCTTTGGTTCTAAGTGTTTGTGTGGAATACTTAAGTTTATTTTAAATATGTGAGTTTATTATGAGTTTGCACTATAGATACGTTTTCATCCATATTCCTAAGGCAGGTTAGTATAGATGACTTTTAACAGGACATGATAGCAAAGAATATATAAATCAAAAGACATAACACAAATATCAATTAGTCCAGGTAGCTGTTTAGATGGTTGTCGTAGTAGTTACCATCCACCATCCTGGTCCTCAGGGACGTGTTTTGTTGCCTTTTGGTGTAGGTGAACATCCGAGTCCTGTCCTGAGGAGTTAGTCCTCCAGTGCTGGGCCATGTACCTGTGTAGCTACACCTCTGCATAACATCGTCTCCTTGTTAACATAAAGAAACAATAAAAAAAGAGATATAGTTCAACCAACAAGGACGTGCAATTACACTTTATTGTAGTACGGCGGAAAAAAAAGCATGAACCCCAGGGTCACACACACCCCCCTTAGCATCGCACCGCGCTCCCCCAGGGGGGCCCGCCCCACACTTTGAAAACCCCTGCACTGAACGACATTAAACCATCGTCCAGCTTGTGGTTTGGAATTTTATCCTCGGGACAAACCTGTTTTTGTTTCAGAGTCTTACCTGGTTTGAAGTGTATGTGGATCTGATGCTGGTTGAAAACCCGTCTGAGTTTCTATGAGACTCCTGCAATCTAGGGACTGACAACAATGTCCCTCCTGTTGTCCTCCTTCTCTGGCTCATGCCTCATACAGTTGTTGTTGTCATCTCTGAGCATCCACGTAACTTTGCAGAACTCTTTGTTTCCAAGTGGTTACGCAGTTAATGATGCTTCGTCGGCTCATCAGGGAGCTGCTCGCTGCGTATTATGAACCCTTTGAAGACGAATGCTCTTCTTCTGTCTCCTCTTTGACTCTTTAACCCTGAGCTAAGAAACTTTTAGAAGACGTGTCTTCTTCTGTTTATTTTGCTAGCTTGGGAATTTCAATTTTTTCAACAGACCATTTAAGAAGGTGACGTATGTAGGTATGATGTGACTGGGTCAAGCGTCTGGATAATATCTCGTTTGAGTCATATGCAGATTTTGCGGAAAGAATTTTTCAAAATAAAACAGTTCGGAATCAGATATATGAGGTTTCTGATCATAGCACAGTGCTGACCAACATAATTTTTCAGTGGTCTCATCACCCACATGAAGGCTCACAGTATGACACAGTGTGATTTGGGTGGCAGTTGTGGAGACTGCTGAGCCCCTATGAAGGTTAAAAGGATGAAAATGACTCCACAAAATCCTTGTCCTAGACATGCAGGCATTGCAGAGAAAAGACAGAAGTTTGATGATTATAGAAAATAATGACATAATTTAGAAAAAAATGTCAGGGCGGATTAAAAGCTAAATGGGCTGCATCTGGTCCCCGGGCCTTAGTTTGCCCATGATTAGTGTAAGAAATCAACCCATAAGGAAGGTTACGGTGATCATCTCTGCTACACAGTAGGAATAGTGTGTGTGTGTGTGTGTGTGTGTGTGTGTCTGCAGTCTCTCTTACACACACTGCTCGGTGCTCTGCTGAGTCACTCTCATCCTGTTTAAAGATACAGGATGGTTTCTGTAGAGAGAGAAATCCACTTCCCTCTCCTGGAGGTCCTGTCTGTATGTTACTGCACGCTGAACGTTAATACATTTATTAAATATATTTCAATCTTTTATTCAGTCGTTTCTTTTTTGTCTCTCCAGTTTCCTGTCGTCCAGAATGGCCACCAGTGTCCTGCTGCTGTTGACGCTCGTTGCCTCATTCAACCCTCACACAGGTCAGAAGAATAGCGCAAGAGAGAAAACCAAAAAAAACAGAATAATGTGTTTTGGTCAAAATTTTGAATGTTTGTTTTCTATTTTGCTTCGCAGTTGCCATCATCTTCAGAGAGCCTCGAATTTTCGGAGGTGAGTCAGTGTTCCTATTAATTAGCTTAAGACAATATTGTGCTTATTAGACTAATCTTTAATGCCATTTCTCAGAGGATGCCACTGGTTATGGTCCCATCTTTGAGGAGGAACCTGTGGACGTGGTCTACATTGAGGACTCACCTGACAATAGAATCTCCATGAACTGCAGGGCGCGGGCAAACCCACCAGCTGCATACAGGTTATTATCACAGGTAACATCGACAGAGAAACAAATATACCAGGTGACTAAATGGGGTTTTATTATTTTGGTCACTAGGTGGCGCCGTGATAACTGGGAGATCAAGCTGTTGGAGCAGCCGGATGAACACTACAGTCTGGTCGGAGGAAACCTGGTTATTACCAACCCCAAACAGAAGAAACACGCGGGCACCTACGTCTGCGTGGCCAAGAATATACACGGCACCGTCATCAGCAAAGAGGCGCGAATCAAGTTTGGCTGTAAGTCTGTTGTTGTGAAAGAAGTGGAGTCTGTGACTTTGACTGGTGAGAATGGAAATGTTAACCAATCAAACTGGAGCAGTTGGACTAAGACTTTATTGGCTGGGCTCGAAGAAGAGGACTAGCACTTTGCAGACTTGAAACCGGGACTTGAGCATTAGGACTTGGACTTTATTTGAATAGATTAGAGAATTAGGACTAGGACTTAGGGGAATTGGACCTGGACTTGGACATAAGGACTTGGACTCAATTGACTAGGTAAAGGACTTGAGCATTAGTACGCAGACTTTATTGACTAGATTCAAGGATTAGGACTAGAATTATGGGAAATCGGACCTGGACTGGGGCATTCAAACAAGGACCTAACTGATTAGGTTTAAGAAATAAGACAAGGACCTTGGAGACCTTAACCCAGATTTTAACATTAGGAATTAGACTTTATTGACTAGGCTCAAGGATTAAGGACTAGGACAATTGTGAATCACATCTGGACTTGAGCATTAGTATGAGAACTTTATTAGCTAGGTTTGAGGGACAGGACTACGACTTTTGGTAATCGGACAAGGACTCAGTTGTTATTAACACACCTTGAAGAATAGGACTAGGACCTTAAAACCTGGATTTGAGCATTAGGACATGGACTTGTATAAAAAAAGTGTGACCAAAACAACTCTTCACACCTTTGTCCAGTGGTGAAGGGAGTGGACCAGAGGAGTAGAACAACTAGAATTCCCTCTGACATCAACCAGAAACTGATGAAGTTCCTCAGTTTAGGAATGAAACGTCTTTCAACTCCAAGAAAAATCCAGTTGTTGACAACTAAACTTTTTTTGTATATCACGACCTGGATGATTGAGAATCTTCACAGACATGGACTTTATTGACTTCATTTGAAATTAGGACTAGGACTTTGGAGACTTGAACCCATATTTGAACGTTAGGACTCAAGGATTAGGACTGGGACCTTGGGAAATTGAACTCTAGAGCATTAGGACTTAGGGAGCAAGAGTCATATATAGCGGAATAGGAATTGGACTTTAGAGCCTGGTACATAGACTAGAGTACCAGGAATTAAAAATAGGACCTAGACTGAAGCCTAAGGACTTAAGCTGGAAACATTATGAGTTGGGCTGTAGTTACTAGACCATTGATTGTAGTATTAAGACCGAAGCTAAGAAACTAAGACTAAAGCCTTAGGCCCCAGACTTAGACTAGGACTCAGACTGGACCATTAGAAGTTGTCCTGAGGAGACCAGTACTCAGTATTAATTTTTCAGGGAAACTGTGTTTCATGTCTTGACTTTATCTTGTTTAGTTCTGGAGGAGTTTCCCGATGAGGAGAGAGAACCTGTGTCCGTCAAAGAAGGACAGGGAGCAGTTCTCCTGTGTGATCCTCCAAAAGCCTGGCCCGGTGCGTCCTCCTTTTCCTCTATCATCCCAAAATATTGAGCTCAGAATTCTTCAAATCGTCCTCATGCTTCATTTTCTTTGGTCATCCATCAGAGGCGGTGACCTACCGCTGGATCTACAACGAACTCCCAGTTTTCCTGAACCCAGACCGGCGCCGTTTCGTCTCCCAGAGGACAGGAAACTTGTACATTGCCAAGGTGGAAGCTCAGGATGCAGGAAACTACTCCTGTTACGTTTCCAGTCCCATCACCGGGAAAAGTGTCTTCTCCAAGTTTATTGCACTGACCCCTCTGCCTCCTGATGAAGGTCGCTGCCATGGCCTCTGTCGTAATTTTTTTTTTTAGGTTTTCATTTTTTTTGTGTTTGACGGTTTGTTTCCACACCAGGTGAGGAACGAAAATACCCAGCAGGCATCAGCGTCAGGTTCCCAGACACGACCGCCCTGCTGGCCTCTAACATCACCCTGGAGTGTTTTGCTCTGGGAAAGTAAGTGCTCAAACATTCTGGAACAAAATAATGTTGATCTGTTTATAAAATGTTTTTTTTTTTTTCTCTCCAGTCCGGTGCCTGATATTGTTTGGAGGAAGGTGGACGCTACCGACCTGCCAGCAAACCACGAGATCAGCGAATCAGGAGCCGTGCTGCATTTGTACAACGTGCAGTACGAAGATGTCGGAGGATACGAGTGCGAGGCCATCAACACCAAAGGGAAGGACTGGCACAAGGCCTGGCTCTACGTGGAGTGTAAGTGGAAGGAAGGGAGTGGATTACTTAAAATCACTAATCGCTTGTTATCACACCTTCAGCTATCACCCTACTGGTTGTTTTTGTTACTGCAGCTGCTCCAGAGTGGGCTGAAACCATCAACAACACCATCATGGACATCGGTTCTGAACACACTATGCGTTGCGTAGCATCTGGGAAACCCTTTCCCTTCATACGCTGGTACAAGGACGGATACATGGTAAAAAAATAAAAAAATAATTAAAATATAGTAGTTTGTAGCATTTAACATTCCTTAAGCAAACATAAAAGAAATTAATCGTCCCGTATTATGGAAATTCCTGTATTAAGATCTGAGGGAGGGATATGTTTTCTTTGGGAATCAAACACAAGACTTTTTTTCTTCAGAGTAAGACATACTAACTGCTACTGTGATAAACGGACAAAGCAATTCTGTCACTGGATGATAAATCTTTTACAACAGTTTTTGACAATTTAACACCAATTTAGGGAATAATTGTCGCATAGAAAACTAAATAAATAGAATGAGACCAGCCATGATGTACGGTAAGAGACACTAGGAATTAGCAGAGGACAGGAGACAGAGCTGGAGGTGGAGGAGTTAAAGATGCTGAGATTCTCTTTAGGAGAGACAAGGATGGACAGGATCAGGAATGAGGTGATTAGACGGACAACACAGACAGGAAGGTTTGGCGAAAAAGCTAGAGAAGACAGATTGAGATGGTTTGGACATGTTCAGAGGAGGGACAGTGGATACATTGGTAGAAGAGGATAATGCTAGAGATGGAGCTACCAAGTAGGAGACAAAGAGGAGATTGATGTATGCAGTGAGGGAGGACATGGAGGTAGTTGGAGTTGGAGTTGAGGATACAGAGGACAGGGGGGAGATGGGAATTGTTGACTCGCTGTGGCAACACCTGAAAAAGGGACAAACTGAAAGAAGAAGAAGAATAAACTAAATATAAAACTTGTGTAAATAATAAACTTTTAGGAAACAAAATGTTTTAAAAACTCTGCATTAAATGTGTATAGTATGGAATTATATATTTGTGACATGATATTTACTGATGTCACTTAAATAATAAACAAAATTTAAATAAGGAGAAACAATGGTTGCATTAATATATTGAAATAGTTGAAGTTTCAAAATATTTGAAAAAAAAAAAAAAAAAAACCTAAACTGTAAAAATTATATTCCAGTTCAACATATACATATATCATATATATTGTCTCCTCAGTACGGTAAAGGAGAGCTGAAGTTTTCCAGTCTGACGCAGGACGACTCAGGGATGTATCAGTGCATCGCTGAGAATTACTGGGGCATCAAATACGCCAACGCTGAACTGCGAGTCATCAGTGAGTCCTTCACACCTACAGTACTGCAGTTGTCCTCACCATTACCACGTACAAACACCTCCCTCCTTGGTCTCCCTGCAGCCTGTGCTCCAACCTTCGAGTTCAACCCCATAAAGAAGCAGCTGCTGGGAGCCAGGAACGGTCGGGTGGTGATCGAGTGCAAACCTCGAGCTGCTCCCAGACCTCGCTTCACCTGGACGAAGGATAAGGAGCTGCTCTTCAACAACTCACGGTCAGTGTAAACACAAAAAAGCACAGGAAAAAGGAAGACTTTTTTATTACGATTTGTTTTTCCAAATCTTCTCAGGATTTCCATCTTGTATGATGGAACTCTGGAGATCCTCAACGCCACCATCAATGACGAGGGAACCTACACCTGCACCGCTGAGAACGACAAAGGGAAAGCCAGCAGCTCTGGATACCTCACCACCACAGGTTAGTGGAACATCACCTGGAAGACTGTGAACCTACACAGACAAACCGTATGTCAATTTTGGCGACAAAAATTCAGATTCCAATGTCATCTAATACTGATACCGTTTTCCCCAAAAACTGTGATAAACATCTCAGTACCACATAAGTATTTCCAGGATTTTTGGAGAAACCAAGGCCCTAAGTTATTTGCTTGATTATCTGTAAAATTCTTATAATGATTTTCACAGTTTTTACATAATTATGCTAATATAAAGCTTATAATATCAGGCGATCAATATTATCAGATATCAGACATTGGTAAATTATATTGATTTGTCTGTACAAACCACTGTATGAGAACAAGATTAATTTTGTGAGCTGCTATGCTGCCATCTAGTGACCGTCAATATACCGCTGTTTTATCCCTACAGCTATTTTACGGCACACATATCTGACAAAAGTCAGATTATTGCAGTATCAGGTTTTCGTTATTGATGGAAAAACTTTTTACAAATATTGTCCCTATTTCAGGGGTTGCCACAAATACAATTATTTTACAAATACTTTAAAAGGTGTAAATATTGGGTTGGTTAATGGACCGTGTTTTTCACAGAGGCGACCAGCCTGACGGTGCCTCCTGAAGACACAGAGGCCAGAGTTGGAGATGAGGTCGTTCTGAATTGTGCCGCTTCCTACGATCCTATGTTGGACATCACCTTCATCTGGTCCATAGACTTCAGAGTCATTGACTTTGACGCTGAGTGGCAGCACTATGAACGTGTCATGGTAAAGTGAAGGAATATCCCACTCCAAGTCAACATGAGATACCAAGACGTTTTTTACGGTATTGTTTATCTGTTGTCTTTGTTTACTTTCTTTTCTACTAAGAACAACGATGGCAGCGGTGACCTAAAGATAAAGAACGTCCAGATTTGGCACGAGGGCCGTTACACCTGCACAGCTCAGACTGTAGTGGACAGTGATACAGCGTATGCCGACCTTAAGATTGTGGGTCAGTATTTGACACTTGCAATATAGTCTGGTGTTATTTGACACCAAAAAAATAGGGGGATGCAGATAAAATCCATACTATAGTGACTCTGTCTCGCTGTATCTCCAGGTGTCCCTGGACCTCCTGGTGTGATCAGGATCGAGGAGATCGGCAGCACGTGGGTGAAGCTGTTGTGGAGTAAAGGGTCAGAGCACAACAGCCCCATTCTGCACTACACTATCCAGACCAGGCATTACTGGGCTCTGTACGAGGACGACTGGAGGAACGCCACTACCTGTGAGTACCGCTATTCACCAGCAGAGGGCAGAAAAGCTGTGCGGTTAAAATTGGATAGAGTCCGTGAAGGAGACTTGGGATACTTTTGTCCTCCACTAGGGCATGATATTTAAAGCTTCAGCTGCTTAAGTGAAATAAAATGTTTTTCCTGCAGTGTCTGGAAATGAGTAGCTGCAAAGAATTTAATGTGTGTAACTTCAACATTAAATGTTGATAAATAAGTAGGTTAGTAATAGATTGATTAATGTTAGTGGTAGTGAACTAGTAGGTAATAATTATTGCTTTGTGTGGTGTTGTTGAATAATTGCAATCTCAATTATTATTGTTTTATATTTATTTTTACATACAATATATTATAATATTGTATGGTATTTATATTATTATTTTACTATTCAATTTCAATTCACTAGTCAATTTCACAATTGTGTTAAGGAACTATCTATCATTTGTATAAAGATATACAGATATTTACATATATACCACATATATGTATATTAAATACAGATGTACATATGTAGATAATTACATATATGCTTATGTCTACATATACTTATGCACTCATAAGACACACATAATGTTTATATATAATCATTATATTTATTAGTTACAACATTTATATAATAATAATACATATAATATAAATATATATTCCCATATATATATTTATATCCATGGCTATACAGTGTATTGTTTGTGCATCTAGATACATACATATCCCCACACCAAAAAAAATATGTATATATATACACAGTATATATACGTATATATGAATACATATATATGTATATATACAAATATATACCAATATTATTTTCACAACATCTGTTTTTTAACATTAGCTTTAATATAAATATTATATATTTATATATATACATTTATATACTGTATATTAAAACGTAAGGATATATGTGTTTGTACATCTTTTTATATTTACTCTTTTTGTTGTTTCTCAGCTCCTGCTGTCATTGATGGCAGCATGGACAGGGCGGAGGTGACAGATCTGTACGCCTGGATGGAGTATCAGTTCAGGATCATCGCCACCAATGAGTATGGGTCGGGGGAGGCTAGCATCCCCTCACTCAAGATTAAAACCTGGGACGCTCGTATGTAGAGAACGCTGATGTCGACTGTACTTCTTTCCAAGCTATTTCTTTAAAGTCAGTCTAAACTGTATTTCTTTCTCCTCAGCTCCTGTGATTTCACCCACTGACGTGGCAGGATACGGAGGCAGAAATGGAGAGATCGTCATCACTTGGACTGTAAGACACCCTCGACTTTGATTTGCAGAATTGCTTACCAACAATGTCAAGTTTCCTAATTTCTCCTTCTGTTTGTGCCATCCGACCCCTAGCCTGTTCAACCCTGGTTTTTCTACGGCAAGAAATTCGGCTACATCGTAGCATTTAAGCCTCACGATGGATACGACTGGTTCTACGAAACAATCTCGGACCCTGAGACCAGACGTTACGTCCACAGAGATTCCTACTTCCTCCCCACTGAGGAAGACTACCAAGTCAGGGAGTTCCAGGTGAAAATCAAGTCATTTAATGTGAAGGGAGACGGACCCTACAGCCTCACTCAGGTCATCTACTACCCCCGAGATGGTACGTCCTACGTTTATTCTTTGATAACGTTGGTAAGAACTGAGCCATGTGAATATATTTATATATTTCTCTGATCTCCACAGTACCCATCGAGCCTCCCACAGACGTCTATGCCCGACCAGTGTCTTCCACAGAAGCTCTGGTCTGGTGGTTACCAGTGGTGGACACTGGTACAGGTCTGCAGCAGTACATTGAGGGATACCAGGTATTTCACAAACACATAATTTTATATACTGTATTTTTTGGCCTGTGGGGGGCACCAAATTTTCTCATAAATCTACAGTGTGCATTGTAATGCGGTGCCACCTTATGTGTGAATTGCAGAGTATAATACTGTAATAATAGTGATACTTTGTTTCGACAATGCAGAAAAATACTACAAAAAATACCACAAAATGAATGTAATGAACCACGTAGCATGGATGTGAAACTCAGTCCCGCTACAGCAATAAGACTGACTCGGATCAGGAAAAAAAAGAATCGAGGATGTGATTCAGATTCCGGAATATTCCAACTTACAAGGACTTTGCTTTTTTTTTGACCATTTAAACCTCTCTATTTACCAGGTAAAATACTGGAGAAAGTATGACGACCCCGAGCCGGGGGCGAACCGAATATTTGTTCCAGCCACTGTGAATCAGACCAGGCTGGAGAACATGCTGCCGGACTCTCACTACCTCATCGAGGTGCGAGCCTACAACGGTGCCGGCCTGGGTCCACCAGGAGAACACTGTGAGATGTTCACCAAGAGACCACGTAAGAGCAAACACCTACAGTCTCAGGAAGTCGGTAAATATGCGAACAGCTGTGGTTCAGAGAAGTTTGTCTCTGTCCACAGCACCTCCAGATCCACCCAGGATGTGGCGCTACATCAGCTGGACAGGAAAGTGGCTGTATGTGTGGTGGGATCACATCCAGTACGACTGGTTTGGGAATTTCTCCTTCCCTCTCTACTACAAGGTCTGTCTGTAACGGAAATTCATAATTCCAGAAAAAGCGAAATCCAGATGGAATTCTAAGAATTCTCGTGTGTTTTTCTTTCTCAGGTCATGTTCAGAAAGACGGGCTACATCTACGGTAAGGTCTACATCACCGGCTGGCACTTCATGGACTTCCCCATGCCTCAGGTTGGCGACTATGAGCTGATGGTGCGGGGGCGTTACGAAGGTGGAGACGGTCCCGTGAGGAAGATCAGGCTTCTGGGTGAGATCGGAAATAGGTGAAACTCAAAGTCTAAACATTTTTGGAGTTTTGTTTTTGTGACAACGTTTTTCCTCCTTTTCCAGGTCAAGCCTCCACCATCACACCCACCTTCAGCCTGGCTTCTTTGTTGGTGTTGGCCCTTTGCATTATGGGAATGGAAATTTAAGCCTGCTGTAGTAAAATGTACATAAAAGACTCTGAGAATCTGATTTTTGAAGCAAGTTAAAGTCACTAGCCAACTTTCACAATAATAGTTATCCCTGCATCAGTGGTCCCCAACCCCTGGACCACGGACCAGCAGTGGTCCAGTGGTGGTTGAGTTGGAGATGGGCCAGACAGAACAAAGGAACAGCAATCTCCATGACTGCCACTCAAATCACACTGCACCATACTGTGAGCTTTCCTGCAAGTGGTGAGCCCACAGGAAATAGATGACATGAAAAATGTCCAGATCCTCATGACTAGATACTTGCCTCAGTCACCTGTCTCATCTGTGAACTGTTCGAAACATCTTTCACACTTGGAGACCAAGAGTCTTCAATTAACGGACAAGCGCAATGTTGAATGTTGACACAGCTAATAAAGTTGATACACAGTTGATAAAGGATTTTTAATATATATAGATACCAGTTTAAATACCAGTTTTATGACAAAGTTTGGTCCGTGGCCCAGAGGTTGTGGTCCACTGCCCCGACATCTCACCCTGATGCCACTGTTAAAAATCTCTCCAAATGGTACACAGTCACTACTTAATGTGTATATATATATATATATATATATATATATATAAATACTATATATATATATATATATATATATATATGTAAAGTATATTTAGCATTATTTAGGTTGTGATTACCATTAAAACAGCTTCACTCTCCGGGTTGACAGTATATATTACAGTTCCGGCGTAGAACTACTGTAGTCATTTTCGTAAAAAAAGAAGATCCGTCAGGTATTAAATATTTTGGAGTTCAGGAGATGTTTCTTTTATGTTATTTTCTTATTCGAATATTTGTTGGTTGTACTGTATAAATTATTTCTGTGACGTCATTTACACTGTTGGTTCTTCACAGCTGATCGTTCCTTGTACATTGTTTTTTTTTTTATTTGATATTGTTCAGAAATTTATTCAAATAACGAAGAGTGATTTCTCAGTCATGTCACTTTAAATTTCAGGGTAAAATTATATAAAACATCTAACTGTGTTTTCTTTCCTCCTTGCTTTGTGTTGAGCTGCAAAAGCATTAAAAAGACCAAAAAGAAGTGAAACTGTCATTGTCTTCAATAAGCTGCCTTACTTCCTTGCAAACAGCAGATGGCGGTGTACACACGTATATGACGCGGCATGTGCGTAGATACTGTGACTTGAAACGTCCTCAAGAAGAAATGTAAAACTTTCAAAAGTTTTTGGTCACCGCACAATTTTGTGTTTTCCATGAAAAGTCGCACTTTTATTTACCACCATGAGTTGTAAAATGAATAGAAAATATAGTAAAGACATTGACAAGGTTAGAAATAATTATTTGTATTTGAAATAAGCAGGTGTACCAGCTCTATTAGAGCACTTTTGCTATTATGGCCATCGTTGGAAAATTTTACTGAGTGTTTAAGTACGTCCTTGGTACGAATGTTGGCTACAGAACACTCAAATTTAAAACGGATGCAAACTTAATTTCATTATTTTCATTATCTTTCTTTTAAAATCCATGGTTAAAACGTGGAAACAGAAATTTGCTCCTCAGGTTAGCGCCAAATAATAATAATAATAAAAAAAATATAAATATAAACTATAAAATAAATAACGATAAATCAAACTGCACTGGCCGGGATTCGAGCCGGCCAGTAGAGTATGCATTATGCATTATATATGCATTTTTTTGTCAATTTGAAAAACTTTTATTTTTGGAGATTGCTTCTGGAAATTATGAGGCCAGCATTTCACAGAGATCACTAGTTTCCAAACCCCCAAATTTTAAAATTTCACAATTTTAACCACCAAAATGTTCATAACTAAGTATTTTAAGACAAATGAATGCATTTTTAGTCATTTTTG
>JAFBJS010000761.1:0-19261 GCA_016785265.1 Paraplagusia blochii
GGCAAGTCTATAGCCTAACTCATTTTGGTGATGCTTTGACAAGTTAAAAATGAAAAACCATACTTGTTGATGTTTGAGATAATTTTTTTTTTCTTTTCTGGGAGTCTTTTTTTGGCATTTTTCATGATAGTCAACTCGATATACATCTTAATTTTTATTTGTTTTTTAGTAAAAAAATATATAATTCATAAATTTAAGGCAAATTATTAATAAATAGCTTTTTGACATGTTATAATATGATTTATTGTATTGCATTTTCAATTATTTGGCTTTTTTTGTTTATTAAAATCAATTATTTACAAGAAAAACATTTAACATTCCAATGTTGTACTTTCACTTACTGCAAGAACTCTCAACAGATTCAGAGATTTCCGAGAACATGTAGGTGTGTGTGTTGGTGCAGACTGCGCTCAGTTGTAATGTATGCTAATATAAACACTCTATGCTAATAAGCTGCTGAACTTTAAAATTTCATTAAGCTTGAAATTAACTTCTGTTAGTGCTCTGCTGAAGGCTTGGAGAATGTTTTGTGCGAAAGATTGTGTAATGCTGACAAATAACTCTTTGCTCTATTAAAATAGGGGCCACATTTTTGTCCCGGACTCATTGTCCAGATATTTCCTTCCCCCCTCCGTTTCTCACACGCTCCCGGGCTTCTGTGCCCTTCGTCCCGCCTCCTAATGTCATTAGTGGAAAAGCCTCCTTCAAGGGATCTGTTGAAATAGAACATTTGGTTCCACTTTGAAGTGCCGAAGCATTTGAATCATTTAGCAAGGAAGGATGCTGGGGGGGCTGTTAAACTGCTGTGTTTAACAGCAGGCAGTCCACGCACTGACAGAACACATGGGGGATGAGAGCGGAGGTACCGTCAGGCACCAGACAGTTCACCTTTGCACAGCACCACCAGCACCGTCGCTGACACTGCCGTATTTTATCCTCTCTGGATTCCTGTTGCCATATGAGGTAATTAGGTGGTGGAATCTGTTTCCTAATATCACTGCCTGACACCGGGTCATAAATGGAGCTGCTGAAGTGGATACGGTGGTCACCCAGGGTCACAGACGCTGCCCCGTCTAATTCAGACACTGCCATTTTAATAAGCAATAAACGGGATAAGGCTGCGAGGCATAACATTTAAATATAAATGAATGTCTCGCTCTCATTCAAGACATGCATACAATCACCCCGGCACTTCTCTCTGTCTCACAACACAGTCATGTTTTGAATCTCAAGCCTCCCGTCCTCGTCCGGCTACAGTACACATGCAGTGTTTTGTTGTACAGCCGGAGCACCAGTGTTCAGTACGAAACAAACAGCTACAGCAACGACTGATGGGGACTAGGAGTGGAGGAAATAAAAAATATATCATTTCCAGGACCTTAAACTAGTACAAGGACGAAAACACAGAAATTCTTGCCACTTTGCTTGGAACAGAAGCAATACCAGAAACAATATTTTTGTTCTGGAATAGAAATGCTTAGCAAAAAAAAAAAAAAATAAATGGTAAATACTGTTTCTATTTTGTTCTATAAAAATCCCGTGTAGGCTACAATCAAAGACTTTGTCTCGTGAAATTCTCAAGGAGAACATTTTTTATCCAACTGTTTAAGGAACATCACCTTCACGGTGACCTAAAAAACCTACCTAAAACCTAAAATGTTAAAATGTAATGTCTACTCCAAACCAATTGGCAAAAAATTCTGCTTCTGTCACAGCATTTTAATAAAACCAAATTAAACACGTATAAACCTGTTACCATTATGTTTAAATATGCATTTCTGATAGAGTACTTTTTTTGTTTGTTTCCAGTTTTTTTTTCGACCAATGAACTGGGCTTAAGCCCAGATTATTTCTTGACACAATTGGAATCAAATAATGATTGATGAATCACTACTGCATTAATAACATATTGTTGTATATGTTGTATATTTATAAGACTAAAATTATTTAACCACAACAAACTACACACTGCCTCTTTTTCTCTGTGTAGATTCTCATCCATCTAGGCCAAGTTAAAAGAACTTTCATTCCTCAACTGAGGAACTTCATCAGCTTCTGGTTGATGTCAGAAGGAGCTCTAGTAGATAATAGTTATTATCTAGCGCACTCTCTTCACCACTGGACAAAGGTGTGAAGATGTAAATGGGAGTCGTTGTCAAACCAGTCTAGAGGAGCCTGCTCTGGTATGAATGAGCAGTTAAACTTCTCTCAAGGCTTGCATTGTCACATGTGGAAATGTGACAAGAAAACTGCTCATTAATATCAGGAACAGTTTCTGTCCAAACATGTTTTGACCAAAACAACTCTTCACACCTTTGTCCAGTGGTGAAGACAGTGGTCTAGAGGAGAAGAACTCCTAGAGTTCCTTCTGACATCAACCGGAAACTGATGAAGTTCCTCAGTTGAGGAATGAAACGTCTTTCAACTCCAAGAAGAAGTCGAGTTGCTGACAGCTGACCCCTTTCTGGACCGCTTCTTTTTCTTGCCTCTTCAGTAATGCACATTTCTGTATCATAATGATGTCTCCTATTTTACTGATACCTGTAACTTTGTCTGCAATTATGCAAATACCTTTGTTTTACACTGCATTTTCTCTTTGCACCTCCTCTGGTACCTGTGACAGTGTAACCTCCTGCTCTACCTCCTCTTCTATATCAATGTTTTTGCACTGAACCTTGAGTTTGAAACATTATTTGTTGTATAAACTGTATATATTTATACCTTTTTTTTTGTTTTCCTCCTCTTTTTTCTTTTTAATGTTATTTAATTTCGTGTCTATTATGCTGGTGCACTGTGGCTCAGTTGGAGCTCATTCAATTTTGTTGTACCACCCACTGTAAAGTGACCATAAATTACTCTACCAATCTTCTCTGTTCTATTTTTCTAATGAAAATTTAACAGCAACCAATCATCCATCCACCCATCCATCACCAATCATTGATTACTGTATAGTAGCACTGCCCCCCATCTGCACAACCACCATCCAAACCCCCCTGCATGTTCCAGACCTTTTTGAACCTTCCTGCAGGTGGTGAGCTTGCTGGAAGGCACCTCTGGGCTAAAGCATCAGGTGACCGTATTCTCTCATATTTCAACATAAAGATGCTTTAAAAATTCTGCTGCATATTTTATGTGCTATGGGGAGGGATATGCTTCCAAATGTATCCTTTATATAATAACAATCACATTAACGTAGGGTTCATGTAATGTTTCATGGAGAATAACCTTAAGATTAAGCTTTATATTTTAGGACGCTGTGACGAATGCAGATAATGAGCACCGCGCACGGAGGATCCTGGTGTTGCCTTTGTGTTTCCGCCTTAATCGAGTGGGAGTGTGACACGTTTTTTTATGGTGTAACAATAGTTATTTTCTTATCTATTGTTTAATCATGCCTGTGCTTCCCACGGAGCACTATTATTGTCTCCTCTATTGCAGCCATCAAAACAAACAAGACTTTTCCTCAAGGTTTGGCTCATAGACAACAAGAGGCAACAAATACCGGAGGATTCCTGCTCTCAGAGTGGGGGGGTCTGTATTTTCCATCTCAGGGTAGGTGCAGGAATTTGCGAGTAATTTCAGTACTTTTTATGGATCTGTCAAGACCTTCTTTCATGTCATCATTGCCACAAATATTATTTTTGACACCAATTCTGATAATGTCAGTCTTTTAAGAAAAACAGTTGACCAGATAAAAAAAAAAACAAACAAAAAAAACTAATGTTTATGGCAGGGCTTTGAACCAGAGTAAAAATGAAAATCGAAAAAAATAAAACAAAAATGCGTTAATATCTTGTTGTATTTTGTTCTACAAAAGCCTATGGTAGGGGGTAGGGGCCAGGGCTTTAGACCAGAAGATAATCAATAATCTGATGCAACAGGTATTAACCAGTTACCATTATTGTTATTCATTCATTCATTCATTCATTTATTTTCTTCATCTGCTTGTCCATTGCCAGGTCACAGGGGCGGCTGGAACCACCCACATCACATGGCACCACACGTTGATCCGTGAGGGCGTTACGGTCAGAGCTCCCACAGTGACAACCTGGCAGCGGGCGGATTTGAACCTGAAGACTTGTAAAAACCAAGACTGCCTATTTTAATGTAAGTTGCGTTAGTTTTTTTTTTTTTAATTCTTCATTGCAAACCATTCCAGCATAGGTATAAAGCACGGTGACTTCCTGTGTATCAGTGACACAAGGGACAACCATGGTGGCAGCCATGTTGCTGGACATCAATCAGTTACATGATTGGTCTAACACGACCACACATCAAACCACAAGGGTCACGAAATCTTATTACACACTCAAGTAGCTACTTCTGCATAAAATGCCTTGCCATAAAAAAATAAATTGGATTTTTGGGACAAATTTGGTGCCATTAAATTATTGAACTCTTTCTTTTTATCAACTTAAGATTGTGTAGTTCAGAGATGAAATGATAATAGGGTTCACTCTGCATGAACATGGGGACAGACCTCTTGTGCCGACCATATCTCAAACTCTTGAATTATTCACATTTAAATTTACATAAAAAATTGTGACCGTACATTATTTTAACCAAAAACACGCCTTTTTTGTGCGCACATTTGTGGGAGTTTAAGTTGGGTAAATGTATGATAGACTTAGTCTTTGACTCCCCAAACCCCAGAGAGATTTCTAATCTAATCTATTCAATGAAATGTATATTCTGATTCAGACTTTTTATTACTCTAGGGTGATCATTTCATGATAGAGGTAATATTTGTCCCTGATTAGAATTGGACGCCCGTTGTGACCTTGAAGTGTCTTTACCTGATACCTGAGTCAGAGCACAGACCTGATCAGAGTAGAAAAATCCCATTATTGCTATGGCCAGCTGGACGAGGAAGACCAGCGTCAGGCTGAGGGAGAACTAAGGGACAAGAGAAACACATAAACAAAATTGAATCCAGACAGACACAGAACTAACATGGAGCAATTTGTTGATTTAGCCTTTGATTAAACACCATTTAATCTAGCAAATTGGAAACAAACCACAGTCGCTGAATAAGTCAAAGAGTCTGCAAGGCGTTTTACTGTCTTGAGAAGTTGAATGTTCTCTCGCAGGGCTCCAATGCAGCCGCAGAAAGTAATGAGGAACATGACCACCCCCACCACAATTAGGATGACAGCCGGGTCGATCAGGAACGTGTCCCGCACTGTGTCTGGCAGCGAGACAGGAAAATCACAGCCTCTGTTTACATGTCTGTCTTATTTTTTTTTTATAGTAATTTTCTCTGTTTTTTTTTTCACCTCTTTCCCTTCATCACTTTTTATCCATGTTTAAAAAGATCCAGTGTTTATCTCTTTAACCTCCCTTGTCTACACTGGCTGTTGCTTTAATATTTAATGATTCGCCGTGGTTCCACATGGCGGGGAGACAAAACTGGAGCACTAAGCCGAGATAAATCCTTTTTTTATTGTCTACAGTCCTTAATTTGTGTTTTGCCAACTGAGTTTAAACATAATGAGACACGGTAGAATGTGGCTAAAACGTGCTGGTTTATGGATAGCGTGAACATAAATTGGCTTTATATTGTTATTTTAGTGCAAATGGCTCGAGGTAAAGAATAGAAAGAAAAGAAAAAAAATGTAAGTGGTTAAAAAGCTATTGACATCATCTTAATAAGAAACAAGACAAATGCAACATAGAGTGAGGCATATGTCATATTTATGGTGAGAGCAGTCAGATTTATATTTACCTGTGGCTTTCTGGAGTTTGGCATACACTCCAATTCCTACTATGAACAAAGAAAAAACCTGAGAAAGAGACAGAAAAATACAAAACATGTTCATAATAAACCCATAACTATCACATTTGAATGATAACATTGTCATCTTGACATGACATAAGACTACGGTTCTATATTATATGTATTTAACAGATCTTAGCTGTGATAAGATCTGCTTTTATGGCCAATCAACATTGACCGAAAAGGTGGAGGTGCATGACATGATGGGCAGTGGTGGCCTAGTGGAAGCAGACCTGGGTGCGGCTGGTTTTAGGTTCGAGTCCACCAGCTGCCAGGCTACCACGGAGGTCCACTGAGCACGGCACCATCCTCACCCACTGCTCCACAGGCGCTCAGAGCTACCCACTGTTCACTTAATGATGGGTTAAATACAGAGGTTGACTTTTTCTGCGTGCTGTGTCACGGTGACAAGTGGTAACTTTCCATGTTGATGGTGTTAATACATCTGCATGAAACTGCTCTCACACATGTGGTTTACAATCTAGTATCATCACTTTAAGCCTCTGTAATTGCGTCAACATTTGATATATGTCAACACTGATTCTTCTTTATTTCCCTCTTAACCGTTAGAAAACCATAGAGCAAAAGCTTAAGCTTTACAGGTTGTGATTTCCCAGCATGTTGCTATGTTGTTGAAGCAGGGAGATAATATTTAATACATGGTGTAATGACATTTAATCCATCTGTTGTAATGTCAAAATGAATCAATCCCTCCATCCATCTTCAACTGCTTATCCATGACTGGGTTGCAGTGGCTGCCACCCAGAGCACACTGCACCCTACTGTCCCTTCCTGCAGGTGGTGACCCCACTGGAGGCCTAACCAGTATTTGAACTTGCACAAGAGGTGAATCCTGGAGAAACGTTGACTCTGGGCCAAAGTGAAGGTTATTATTGTTCTCAAACTCCTGATGAACTTTGTTCTTCATTTTTTTCAGTAGTAAACATTTCCACAAAGATATTTGTGGAAGTGACAGTGGTGACCTAGTGGTTAAGGGAGAGGACAAGGCTTAAGGTTTGAATCCGGCGGCTGCCAAATTGACCTGAGGTGCTGTGAGCATAGCAGACAGAAACAAAGTCGTACAGTTTGTTTATTCATCCTCAGCTTTCCAGTGGGTGGTGAGCCCACAGGAAGATACATGGGTCAGGAACACCTCAGTGGCAACCTGGCAGCTGGTGGATTAGAACCTGAAGCCCTGCAAACCCAAGTATTCCCTCATATAAGGTTTTAACCTTTTTAATAACCATTGTCTCTTGTCATTGTACATAAACAGACAACACATTTGCTCCCCGCGTTTGAGCAACCATCAACTCCATACAATTGTTTGCTCAGCATTTGAGCAATCATCAATTGTATACGATTGCTTGCTCAACATAGCTGGGATTAGAACCTGCAACTTCCTGATAGCAAAATCCAGCTTCTCATGCCCCCGGGGCTGCAGGCTGATAAACTGCAAAAGTTTTTATTTCATTAGTGCTCTGGCAGAATGAACCAACATTTTCCTAATTTGCCTTGGGCACCAAGGCAACCAGAGCAGGTGCAGCACAGTGATCCAAAAGTTTCCGCCAACCCTAAATTAGAAAAGCAGCAGTTATTAATTTGTAATCATTGACTTTACTGCGGTAAACCTGCCGCGTGGAACTGACGGCCGCTTCTGGTCGACAGTTAGAATTTGGAACATTTTGTTTTTCCATTGTCAACAAGAGAACAGGTGTGTTTGTGTTTGCAATGATGAGCCGTTCCTACGGTGTTGAATTCCCAGAGATTTTAATATGAAAAATCGCATTAGCGGGCGGAGAATAGCACGGCATATGAGTCTCAGCCTTCGTCTGAATTTGAAGAAAAACTTATTTGGTTAGAAAAATATACGACCTTGGTTTTAAACATTGTCATCATTAAACAACCGTGCAGTGCTTTGTGTTGGGAGATAATGTCGTCAGTGCATAACAAAGAGACACTGAAGGGATTTGAACCGACGGGCAGAGGTGTCTGTGTCTCAACTGTAGAAGTGAGAAACCTCAAACTGAACATTTGTCCAGACCTGTTCAAGTTTCTTTTCACAACGTGGAGAGAAATAAAAAAAGTTGAAAGTGTTGGAAGTTCCAGACCTTTTCTCAGAAAAGAGCAGTATTGAGAAGAACACCTCCGTCAACAAGGTCTCAAGGCGGCGACAAAAGATGACGGTGCGAAGCCCGAGTCGTGAAATTGCCTCTGAGTGTGTCATAAAGTTTGAAACTTCACCAGGACACATGACAACACAATGAGAGGAGATGGTAAAAATACAACTTCCTGTCCATCACAAATTTCTCTCTTGTTTCTCGTGATTTTTTTTATTTTTTTTTTTCCACAATCAGCCCGGCTTTTATTTGCAGCTCTGCGATTGGCACACACACACCCCTGATGGGTGACCGTGTGTGTGTCTGGACACAGTGGCTTTGGTTTCGACCTGTGTAAACACTGATCTGTTGTATTCGGGTGTTTGCAGCAGATCTCAGGGGGTTAGGACAATGCGTGGCACAATTTGCTATGACTGAGGTGTAATTTTCTCTGACAGCCAAACCTTTATGTCTAACAGAATAATGCGCTGTGTTCAGGATGGGTGATTTATTACGAGGAAAACGTTTGGTTTTTACCTTTCTCATGATCTGACACATAAAGAAAGCCCATCCCCGGGGCAGATTTAGAACTTTTAGGTTGTTTTTACCTAAAATCGTCAGGTCTCTGTGTGGGCCATATCTCTGACAGGTAGCATTTCTAACAGGGGGCACAAAAGCTGCAGACAGCCAATGAATTCGGGCTCGGGTTTTTTAAAGGGATGAATCGGGCTTCTCCTGGCAGATTGCGAGCAGAGGTGAGCGCCAGCTGAACTGAGCCGTGGGGACAAAGGCCGGATGGATTAGACCCACAGTTTTCACATCTGAGCCCATATGAAAGGAAAACAAAGGCGACACAAGCTGAGCTGGGGTTAAATTCTGATTGGCTCCAACTACAGTCTATGTTTGCCACCTCACTGTGTCGGTGTGTGGAACTGGATAACAGGGAAATGATGATGAGGTGAACAGACCCAGCTGTAGATGTGATGTGTTTGAATGAGGAGTGTGAAGGCTGCGTGAGTGATGGAGGGAAATCATGGTCTTTTGTTCGGGACAAAGTGGAACTAAAGCATCTCCTATACTTTCACGCCAGTTTTTCAACTATTGAACCCTTGACAGAATTTTGAATGTAAAATGTTCCACTTATCCAGGAAGAAAAAGAAAGGAAGAAAAGCAAAACTTCCAAACTAAACTTGTTATCACAGTGATTCACACCACCTCACACAACAAAATGTGACCTCTGTATTTAACCCATCACCAAAGTGAACAGTGGGCAGCTTTGAGTGCCAGGGAGCAGTGAGTGGGGACACAGCTATGCTCAGAACACCTCAGTGGTGACCTGGACTGATGTTTATCAGTGG
This sequence comes from Paraplagusia blochii, assembly GCA_016785265.1. NCBI lineage: Eukaryota > Metazoa > Chordata > Actinopteri > Pleuronectiformes > Cynoglossidae > Paraplagusia > Paraplagusia blochii. The sequence continues at coordinate 9,231 of JAFBJS010000761.1, forward strand.
TGGGCAATGTTCAGTTTATCAATGATGGGCCGTCAGGGCCAGCAAAGCCTTCTCTGCTGGCCTAAACATACTCAGAAAAACACATTTATTCATCAATATTTTTAAATAAAATTAAATTATTATTAATATTTATTATTATTACTTATTTTTATGTCAAGAAAATAACTTTTATTCATATAAAATGCATTTAAAAATAGGATGAAAACTTTTTATCCAAACATACTGTATTTCAGCTAGTGTTAGTGTCGTCAGGTCCCATGAAATCAAAATCAAAGGTGAAGGCTGTGCCCGCTCTAAATCAATGGACACACCCTGTTCAGTTAACAGCGCTCAAACCAATCATCTCGCGAGATTGCGTCCTCAGAGCCTTCTAGCTGGCCCTAGGTAGAAGGCAACATGTACATGTGTCGTGATTTGATAAGCTTTTCCGGGAGTCTGACCACGTCATCTTGTTTGATTTCCCCCGACTTAAAACAGAAAAGACTTTATGAATGTATGAAGCGTATTCATTTGATGTCACAAAACTATGAATCACTGAAGGCCTACAGTTGAAATGCACGGCCCGCCACTGATATACAGTAAACGGTGTGAGTATGAATTCAATGACTAAACCAGAAGTTTGGTTTACATATATATATATATGGTTAGATTTATCTCAACAGGAAACCACCAAAATAGCTTCTTGAAGTAATTAAACTTGAATTTTTCTTTGTTTTATTCTCCTGCCTGCTGCACCTTGAACAGATGCCGCAGTTGGCAGTAAAAAGGCGGACTAAGCAGACAGAGTGTTGATCTGGGACCCAACAACACCAACAGCACAAACTGTTCTATTCAGGCCTCAACCCTCAGTTTTTTATCAGGACGCTCCATTTAACAGACAGTTCCTTGGGTGATGCATTTTTTTTATTATTATTTACCACCACAATTACTCTGTTTTTTCTTTCTGAAACCCTACATCAAAATTAGTTTACATTTTTCCTTACAAATGACCCCATAAAGCTTCCATTTTGACAGCTCTAGTTCTGTATAGCCCCCACCCACCCTTGGGTTGGCTACACTGCCCTGGCTGTTATGGAGTCTATATATTTTCTGTTGTGCTGTAAAATGATGGAGGCAGCAAATGCTTCTGTAATAACACCTACTGACAGCAAACGTGGAGCAACTTTCAGATAGCAGCGGGCCTGCAGAGTCACCAGGCGTTTGACCGTTCAGTCCGAGGCTGGACTGAGGCGTTTGTTCAAAGTGCACATCTCAGCATTTGCTACAGTGAAGGCCAGGCATTTAGTGTCCAACATAACTGCAGTAAATTCCAAGTGTGTATCAACAGGGAGGCTCGTTGCCCCGGCTGCACGCGGCATTCCATAATATCTGCAGCGAATAGCCTTGTTTATTATTCATAGACTTTTGTTTCCCTGCTTTTGTCTTTTTTGTTTTGCCATCTTTCATAAAACAATTTACATTTACACCGGTTGCCTAATTAGCTGATGAAAGCCGGTGGTACAGAAGCACTGAATTATTGAGGATATGAACACGGCTGCGGGGAAGCAGCTGTGTTTTTGTGGGTAAAAGCCTGTGACGCTGACAGTTAAACGTTGACCACCACAGGTCTCTACTCACCCAAAATAAGAAGCTGAAGAAGAAAAGAAAATATCTGATCCAGGGGTTGATGTAAGAGAAGGTCTCTGCTCTCTTCAGATTCTGGTCACCCTCCATGGTTTTTAATGGCCTCTACATGTGAATAGTTAAAGTTTCAGTCAGTCTTTCTGACCTGCCCCACTCTCACATTATGAATCAGGCGGGGAGAGCTGACACGGGTGTGGGGACGGCTAAAAATGGGGCCACGAGGACCTGACGCTGAGCTGCAATGCTGGTAGGGACCAGAACTGTCCATGTGGGAGAGCTGGTCAGATTACAGTCAGATGACCGAGTGTAGCTGAATGGACAAAGATGATTGGACCATTCTCAACCTGTTGAGTTAGATGTTTTAATCAATATCTTACATTATTATCATCATTATTGTTGATATAGATATTTAGATTTTATTATGGCATTTTATTCACATAATCCAAAACAGAGGTGGTCCGCTGCCAAAAAAAAAAAAAAAAACTCTCGCATTGTCCACTGACATGACAAGAAACCTTAATCAGAGAGACTAGATCAGACCTGGGGAAACTAAGGCTCGGGGGCCGGATGCAGCCCGTTTGGCATTTTAATCCAGCCCGCCCAACTTATAAATTAAAAGTAAGTTTAATTTTTAATTTATATTATCGTTATCCTTCTACCTTTTACCTGCAAAGCCACCATTTCCCCAATAGATGGTCTCAAAGAGGCTAAAAGCATTGCCTTTATTGAATACTTTATTCATAAATTATCTTAACGGAAAGAGTCAATCTTTCTGATCCTGACTTGGCTTGTGACTCAAATTTTAGTAGTACTGACTCAGTATCCCATAAGGAAGTCCATCGTATTTGCCGAGACCGCAGGTTTGCAGCATCAGATTTTGAATATCGGTGGAAAAACCGATACCGATATGCTCCGATATTAGAAAAGGTCACTGATATCTGCCCGATAGTATCTGTGGACCGATATATCCGCCATCCCTAGTCGGTAATGTTAGTAGTGTTACTAACTTAAGCGGTAGTCATTGCTGTTGAGTAGTAACAATCTTAAATATTATTGTTATCATACTCCATTATGACAATGACACTTTGCGTTATTATAGTATTCTATTATTATAGTATTCTATTGATATCTATTTTTGTGTATGTTATTTATAAATTTCTGTATATGTACCTGCAAAAAGGTCCATGAGGGACATGTAGGGTAGAGTGTGATTTGGTTAGTGGTTGTTCCTGGTCAACTCATCTAGAAAAAGGGAAACCTGGTCGTACTTGTTCAGACTGCTGCCAGTGTGACCTAGAAATAGATATAGAAGGAGACAATTTTTATTAACAAAAAATCATATTGACAATTCCACCAATAGGGTGAATCATTTTTCCCACCAACCGAGGATATCTCAGTATATTGGTGGAGACAGTTTTTACCTCACACCAAGATCGCTGCTTTCATCCCAGCTGATAATTCAAGCCTTTCTTTAGGACATTTCTTCATACTCTCCGTACACTCTGCGACTTGATCACATGATCTTCGTCTGTCCTTGAGGCCTCGTGACTGACGTGATGAACTTTCCAGGCTCTGGACAACTACTGGGACCAGGCCCAGCAGTTATTGAAAGGAACAAGCAGTGAGAGATGATGAAATAAATATATTCACAGACAGAAGGTACTCAATGGAACCTGTGTCCTTCTGTCACCACAGGGTGCGCTTGATGTAGTAACTAAAAAGGGAACCCTGTGATTTAATATTCACATAGAGCACACCCACTGTCAAGGACATTTTGGATTACATTTGACTATATTTTATAGGTTACTATATAAGATAAAAAAAAAAAAAATATTTGGTCGATATATGCCTCCATTCCTTACTCAGAAATAGTTATCTAAATAATAAAAGAAAAGCTAACTAACACAAACACAAAAATAAACATTCTTTGTTTTAGTTACATACCAAGGCAAAACAAGTGCTAACTGGGAAATGCATGAATATTATGTTATAAATAAAATCCTTCGGCCAGACTTAAAAAAAAAAAAAAAAAAAAACATTATTAAATTGCATCATAACTGTGGTTATATTGGACTGAGATTACAGTGGATGCACAGCGGAGCCTCCAATCTTTTCATTTCCCCCCAAAACGTTGTGGTATTTTAGTAACACACCTACAGAAGTAAAAATGGATTGTTTTAATTTGTATTTGTAAAACATAAAAAATTTAAAAAGAACCCTCTGCAGGCGGACTTGTGGACTTGACTTAGACATAAATATTATGAACTATACTATAAATACTATTTAAAGCTGTCATGAAAACCTGACTAGTCATATTTTGTCTCATTCAGGAAAATTTCAAAAGGCCAATTAAGATAAATATTGTGGTGAAGAGTAAAACAGAACTGACTATGAGTAATATAACCTCCAGACTTGTTTCTCTGCAATTTATTTGAATACATGTTACTTATACAAAATAATCTGTACAAAGGCTAAAATATGTCGTAGATTTGCATAGGAGAAACAGAGTGACGCGGAACAGAAGCTCGGATGGAATGGCACAAAACACACATTTTCACAGTTGGGTAAAAAGAAACACTCAAATAGTCAATTTGCACAGAGCCGTTCAGTCAGTGTTGTATAAACATGAGACAAATCGTCGACAGCACCCACTTTCATCATTTCCCTTTTGTTCTTCCGATCACTCCTCCGAAACTGGCGGCTACCATTAGCTCTTCTCAGCATCTTCTGGACGCAATTCCCGCAGGTTTTCAAAAGAGTCTATTTTAAGGCAGCGCTGCCACTCTCTCTTTTTGCTGAAGACACGACGGGATTCGCTGCGACACAGATTCTCTTTGCAATTCATGCCAATTTCTGTCTCCCGACTGAAGTGAAAAGAAAAAAAAAAACAAAACAAAAACAAAAACCAAACATCATCAAAAGCCCCTCAAACGCTGCTGAGTAAAAAAAAAAAACAAAAAAAAAATCAATGTGGCGTAAAAAGGGACACATCAGAAAGATAGTGAAGGCAATGAGTGTCGGTGTAGTGGGATCTTTGAGACATACTTTGCTTTATTTAAAAAATAGTTGATTTAGAGAGAATAAAGAGATGGCGCCACAGAGGGCGCCACCTTCTGTACATATTCAGAGTGCTTTCACATGTAGCAGAAAAAACTCCACAGGACAAGGTTGGCAGGTATTAGAGAGCGGTAGCCGAGAAACACAACATCAAACACGTCCATTTCTAGAACGTACGTTACCACTGCTCACTTATTCGGCAGCAACATGAGAACTGATAAGGTGATAACAGGGGAACATGTCAGAGAAGAAAAGGAAAGAAAAGCACTTTCTATGTCTGAAAATTTATCACAGCAGGGAAAAAAAAACAAAAAACATCCTCATTTCTTCCCTTTTATCAGACATGGAATCACCTCATCCTCATTCTGGATAATATTTAAAAAAAAAAAACATTACAAGGAGATGAAGAAGATCAAACTACAAAACGCAGGGAGTCAAGACAAAAAATAAAAACATGACAGAAATGTGATTTTACATCAGACACTGCTACCGTAGGGGGAGGAGCGGAGGCAGAAAGGCTACCAGAGATAATGAAGTACACGGAGTATAAAAAAAGCAGGTCTATAAATGAATACGGGTGGCAGACATGCTAAAATGAGAAAATGGAAAACAAAGTGTTTCCTGTGTCGAGGTGGTCACACGGAACAGGGGTAAGGTGACTTATATCTGCTATAAAAATGAGCATATTTACATTCGGGGATGACGTACGGTCCTGAAATACTGCAGTAACATTTGCTCGCAGCTGTGGACACATCTCATAGTATTGGGTTGGAGTTATACATCGTGGGCCGTTTACTGGCAGTTTTAGAAGACATATTGAAATAAAATAGCAGCCCTTGCTTTTAAATTCAAATACATCTTAACACAAAGGTGCAGGTTGACTGTATGAAGTGCTTGGTTGGTACGAGTCTTCTGCGATTCTATTAACAATATTTCATAAACCTCTCTGTCAATTCTGGTTTTGTCTGTTTATCAAACCAACGTGTGACGCAGTCTCACTGTGACTTCCATGATTTACAATAACCGTCATGACTTTGGTGACAAGAAACAAAAGCTTCAAAATCCGGCGACCAAGTTGGATGCCGGCCCAGTCGGTTCAGCCCGGGTCATGGAGAACCACTGTCTGCCGGCTGGGTCAGTGAAGCTGAAGCTCAGGTCAGGCAGACAGACAAATTTGCTGCAGGATTTCTCCGAGGTGCATTTCAATCATTTTTCAACCCTTATCTTTTCTTTTCAAATAACAAAACTCAACCATAAAACCCAAACATCGTCAGCTGCTCTTCTCATCTGACTTCACCATCTTATCTCAACCCCGGAAAGAGAAGATAACATCGCAGCGGCTTCAGCCGCTCTGCTGAGCACAGCTGTATTTCTTCGGCGTCAGTGCCGCCGCAGCTACTGTACGTATATATGCAATGCATTCTGTCTGCAGATTCGGGCAGTAAATAAGAGATGCGTGGGGTGTTTGTGGAGGCAGCCAGGCAGCCCAGACGTGACCACTTGTGCCTGTGCTGTGCTGTGCTGTACATCAGCAGCTGTCATGTTCCCCCTGTGGACGCCCCGAGAGGAGCTGGATATATGTGGGCAGGCAGTGAATCAGAGGCAGCGGGCCTGCTGCACATTAGACCGAACGTGACACTTTGCGAACGGTGCTCCTGCTTCCTCTTAAACAAGTGAGTAAACACCTAAGACCACCCTACGTGCCAGAAGCTGCTCGTCCAAATCTTATTGTTTTGTATCCCTACCAAGTTTTTTTCTGCATTATGACAAATTTATAAGATAAAAAAAAATCATCTTCTATTAGGATGTCTTATAATATTGCTATTTTTTTTCCCCCGTGAAAATAGGATGACACACCGCCTGGGTTTTTCCGATTTTCCTGCAATCGCACATGGGATCTCGAGACGTTTATCTCAGTTTTGAGAGCAAAGAGCAGCATATATCCGTATCTGCTCAGATCGGAATTGGAATTTAAGTGTTTGGAATATCTTGGCAAAACCGATAGCAGCACAAGTCAATATCGTCCATTTATATTCTTTAAGATTTGGCACCAACACACGGATTTCCTTTTTATTGTCATAAATTAGTCGCCAAAGCTGTCTTTTCCAATCAAGGAGAAAACTACATTACATGTTCCTATCACTTTTATTGATTTTATGGATTTATTAATGCCAGCAGAAGGATGATGGTGAAGTAATGATGATTCAATAGCTGTCTGAAGTCTTTATCTTGTTTTCCCCTCCTTCAGCTGTTGTCAGTTACAGAGGTGGTAAAGAGCAAGCGGGAAAATGAGGAAGTGATTTGTCTAAATCTCTACTTTAGGTTCTGCTGCTGTCAGTTACTGAGGCCAACATGAGTGGGTGAATGAAGAGGACATTTTGACACAGTCGTCTCCACAGAAAAATGGTCCCACATATGGCAGCTTGTGTGGGTGAGATTGATGCAGTCGCACAGGCATTTCGAAGTAGCGAACACCTTGAGTTTGGGAACCTTTAGCTCCAGGGTTTTTCCTGTATAACAATATAAGTCCTCAGTAACGTTCAGTTGCATTAAACGCAATACTCTTCTTTCTCTTATTTTTGTAAAAAAAAAAAAAGGAACACGCAAACGTCGTCCGACGTTTCTCGGATTACTGTTTTCAGTGCCATAATGTTTGGAATCATTAGTCGACCACAAACATTCCTTGATGTAAAAATGAAATATGTTAACTGCCCGCCAACACCTGCCACTGTGACTGTGTGGGACTGAAATGACAGCCTGTTGTGACAGATACGTTACAGCCCAGGGAACACAGGAATCGTAAAGAAAATGGCAACACAATGTCAGAGTGAAGCCTGATGTATGAACCGAACGATGCAGCGTGGCTGTTTGTCTGGTATTATGTCTGGTCACATGACTGCGCAGGTGTGAGCAATGAATGTAATGTGAGTTAGAGGTGATCATGTGACCCAACATCAAATTTTTTGTCTTTTTTTTTTTTTCAATCATTTTATAAACCACACTACAAACATTTTGCTTTTTGGTGCAATATGTAATGCAGTAAAATCAAATTTTTCTTTCTTTTAATTGTTTTTTTTTTTTTTTACATTTTAATGTTTTATCTAATGAAGAAATTGATGTTTCTAATGTGTAGGAAACATCAATCTTATGTTTCTAAGTCTAATGTAGAATCCCAAATATTTCTCAGCCATGGCATATAGTTTTTCTTAAAATACTTCTGCACAAAAGAAATATCCAAAATATACTCTAAAATATAGTGACCTCAAAGGTTCAGCATTTACCAACTCACTACAAAACGTAGGGTCCTGTTTAGTTGAACACTGCTGATAGATATGCAGGAATTCAAGAAAGACAGATCAAGTTTCTTTTCTTGCATTTTTCAAGTCCTCTGTGCTCATACTTTGTGTTCAATCATAAAAAGGATGATAATCCTTTAACAATGACAAACTCCTCTGCACCACCTCCCTGTTCAGACACAATGACTGACATTTTCTCCTTGTGAGTCAGCGCAGCATTTTTCAATTTCAAGGGGAACGGATGTGCGGACCTCCTGCGGAGACTTTGCAGTAAACAGACTTCTTCTGCGGTGCTTGTTACCATACCTATCTGTTTTAGCTTTGATCGGCCCACACTGATGCCTCCCCCTACACTCTGTTAGCAGGAGCATAGGGAGCTCACAAAGGAAAAAACGAATTGAAATCTTGCGGTGAAACTGCCTGATGAGCAGGAATGTCAGCAGAGATGCTGCGCGAACATTTGTGACGAGGACCATGTTCTGGGTTCTGACGAGGAGCAGAGAAAGCTCGGGTGAAGGAGGGAAGACGGAGTCAGACGTGGGTTGACAGCTAAAAGGAGAACGAGGAGGGCAGTGAGGATGAACGGAATCTGGGGAACATGAGAGGAAGCTAAAGCCGCCTCCACTAAGACGATTGATGGAGGAAGTGAGAGATGCTCACTGTTCCTGCCCCTCATGCCCTCGCTTCTTAGAATTTATATGTTCTCTTTGTCGCAGCTTAGACAGTACGATAAAAAAAAACCCCTCAAAGCTGCACACTCACAACAAATTCACTCTGTATTGTCAAAATAGAAAAGTCATCAGCCAGACTGCGTTGCTTGACAGTTCTGCCGAAAAGTGACGTTCAAACCGTTTGTTTACGAGGAATACTGCTGCTGTAGAGCATCAGGTGTGTGTTTCAAGGTTAGACTGGCGTTAAACAGTTTATTATTCAGATAATACTGCAACATTTGCTATAAAAATAAATCCAACCGTGATGCTTTCTGCTCGCTTCCCCCACATCTCTACAGACAAATTCATAAACACACGATTGGTGGATTATATACGACACTGACAGCTGCCCCTCAGCAGCCACACACACACACTCACACACACTCACTGCTCCTCCGATGGCTCATTCAGACCAGTTCAAGACTAAAGACACGCTGATGAGGAGAGAAAAAAAAGGAAATAATATGACATTTAGTCAGTTGGACATATCTGTGACAAAGGTGGATCAGTGAAGAGGAAAACTACAGTAGCATGCCATGATGGAGCAGTCTTTCTTCATGGTAAGAAGAATTTCACTTCATTCAAAAAAAAAACAAAAACTCCATAGTAGGTAATGAGTATAATCTGTTTCATATTTCTGCTTCGACTGCCACGAGGGTCTCAAAGTCTGACGTCTCTTCCAGTCAAGTGTTAGTCCAAGGGAAGGGCTGAGAAAAGGTACTAGAGGACCAAAGAGGACTCGCTTCCTAAAAAACAAACAAACAAAAAAAACGTGGATGTCCTTTCCCGTCCGCTTGTGTTACTCTTTGGCAAAATGAAAAGTGACAGTAGAGCAGGTGGGAGCAGAGGCCGGATTGGAGTCTGTACAGAAGACCTGGGAAGTGGTGCAAGGTAGGGAGGATGCTCTAAAGAGGTTATTGAGTGAATCTGAAAGCAGGGCTGTTGTTTTCCAATCAGAGTCTTATCCCATCAGGAAGTGGCGCTCCTCCACTCAGCGACATCCCCAAGGTTAAGCGTCGTACTTTTTTCCTGTTCTGTGGATGTGGTGAAACAGTATCATAGAGAATACCATGCCCAGGAGCTGTGGAGAAGAGGAGAGGAGAGGAGAGAGAGTGAATTTCTATAGACACATGTGTAGTGTGATTCCATTTGTGATGTACACATGTGTATACATGTGCCTCCGTGCAGCGGTTTCATGTTGACGCCTGGGGCTGTCTCTTATACACATCTAGATGTGTATAAGAGACAGCAGGTGAACAATAACTCTGCCTGTTTGTTCATTTATTCATTTTCTAACACAGAGTGTCATTTTTTTAAGTCCTTCAAATTTGGTTTCAATGGAATT
>JAFBJS010000761.1:25646-43789 GCA_016785265.1 Paraplagusia blochii
CAGTGCTTCTCAAAGAGTGGGGCAGGCACCCCTGGTGGGGCGCGGTGGGATGCTAACGGGGGGCACGTGTGACCCTGGGGAACATGTTTTTTTCTTCTTTTTTTTTTCGCCGTACTACAATAAAGTGTAATTGCACATCCTTGTTAGATGAACTATATCTCTTTTTTTTGTTTTGTCTATTTTATAGACAAATGCTATTATTTATAGTTGCGTTGGAGAGTGGGGGGGGCGAAATGTTTTCTTCATGCTGGGGGGTCGAAAGAGAAAATAATTGAGAAGCACTGCTTTAACCCATCACCAAAGTGAACGAGGGGCAGCTTAGCTTTGAGCACCAGGGGAGCAGTGAGTGGGGACAGTGCCTTGCTCAGTGGACCTCAGTTGTAACCTTGCAGCTGGTGGAACAAACCAGGAACCAGGGACCCTCTGGACCCAAATCCGATTCCATTACTGCCCCAGTCCAGGTCAGTTATTCCAAAAATAGTCACTTCAAGGTCAAATGGACATAGTAGGATTATCTTTTTACCATATATCTTTTTATAATAGTATATTTCTATATGCTGTAGTATCCAAAAATAGTTACTCAGAAGGTTTCCTGAAGATGTTTCTCCTCTTCATCCAAGAGGCGAAACCTTAACCTTAAAGAAGCTGCATACATGTGAAAGTAGGTCGTTGGATAAAACAAACACCAAAGAGGGAGGTGGGGTTGGATGGTGGTCCCTCACTAGTTTTTTTGAAGCCTCTTGGATGAAGAGGTGGAACGTCTTCCGGAAACCTACTAGGTAAGTATTTTTTGGATACTACAGCATATAGAAATATACTATTGTAAAAAGTGATATATGGTACAAAGAAAATAGCTTTTTTTTAATTTTTCTAAAAGCAGATCATGTTTGTATTGCAGTGTTTGAAGCCTTGTATCTTTTTTTTTTAAAACAATTTATCGGTTCCGGGATTGAGGAAGTTTTGCACATTCACAATTGTACATTTTTTAATATTCACTACAGGTTTTCATTGCAGTCATGTTGAACTCACCCTGTTCCAGAACATGTTGGTGGAGTTGTGTCCACAGTTCTGGTAGTGCTCCTGACAGCAGCGGTCAGGAACTACTTTCTCCTTCAGGGCATCATGCCAGTCAGTGTATGCAATGACACCACAGCACTTCCACTGTCGGAGGAACACACACAGACACACACACACACACGTGTTTGGTTTAAACTTTGATATAACAAGTGCAGGGACACAAAATGTTCTTTCGCCATCTTGGACTTTTTAATGTCCCATTAATGCTGCTGCTTCCAACACAGGAGCACATTAGCTGCAATACTTCAGCAGAAAATTTACATTTAGTTTCACAGGTAATGGCCTTTTGCAATCACAGGCTAATGGTTCCAATCAGTGATATAATGCGTGCTGGGAGTTCTGCTAACCTCCGCCTGTATGATGTTCCAGGCGTTCCTCAGGCCCAGGTTGTTTTCAGAGTTGTACAGAGCCAGTCCATCCTTCAGGTCCTGCTTCGCGTTTTCACTCACCTGGAAGGACAAGAGAGACAAGAGTCTGGTTTGACACGAGAAGTGACTTATGGTACACTGCTATAGTTGAAGTATCATCCAATATATATTTTGCAGTAGGACACCCGCTGTATAATAAAACAGCAGTAGTCAGTAAAGATAGTTTAATAAAATATAATAAAAGAATATATTATCACTCTGCCTCATTTCTTTCTTCATTGCTTTTGTTCTCTGAGGCTGTCCCTTGCTTGGCTATTTCACCCATTTTTTATAATATAATATAATATAAAATGTTATAGTATAATATAGTATAGTATAATGTACAGTATTACAATATATGAATGTAATACTATACACATTACAATATTATATTAACTATGTATATTATAAAGTAATACTATATTATATTACTATATTAAATATAGTTATATATTATGTTTTCTTGATTAAAATTAGTTTATACTATTCATTTATTCTACAATTTAATCTATGGAAAAAAATTATAAGACCACCCTTGTTTTTTTTTTTTCAATTTTGTGTTCTGCATGGTAACACTCAATGTATATTACCTCAACACCAGAACATAGAAACCCAGAAAGCACAGTGTTTATCAGTACAATGCCACAGCTATTGATGTATTGACGTAAGAGATTTTGGTCACTATCAAGAAAACCATGAAAGATATAAGATATTTGTGTTGTTATCATTATATTTGTCCAAACAAATGTATCTTTAGTGGAACCAGACATTAAATTAACAAGAAATTCAAGAAAAAGTGTGTTTTTCTTTAGATATTGGGACATTTACAGAATTTTTTTTCAATTTTCAAATTGGGAAAATGCAGTCGAGATACATCAACCAACGAAGGCTGTAGAAAAACAGACCACTAACACAGGTCGTAGCCCCTGTAACATTTTTAATAGAATCTTCTCTGCATCTAGGAAGGAAAGAAGGAAAGAAGGAAGGAAGGAGGAAAGCACACAATGAAATGTGTCCTCTGCATTTAACTCATCACCGAAGTGAACAGTGGGCAACTTTGAGCGCTCGGGGAGCAGTGAGTGGGGACGGTACCACGTTCAGTGGACTTCAGGGATAACTTGGTGGTAGGGGGATTAGAATGGGGGGCATTGCCGACCCAAGTCTGCTTCCTTAACAACAAGGCTTCTAATGGCTTCCAGATAAAAATAACTAGTCAAAATGAACATACTATACAAATGTACCATAAGACTAAGATAAAACATCGCTGCAAAGACATGAGAGAAAACCCTCACCAGGAAACCAGCTCTTCAACTACATGATCCCGTGTTACTTTCACCTGGACTAACATACGGTGGCGGTGCCTTCATGAACGAGCTGCTGTACGTACTGGACGTCCTGGTGGTTTGCTACTACGTGCCCTTAAGCAGAGCATAACAGGCAAACCACTTCACATCCTCCAGACTACAGTCCAACAATATGTTCAGCGCTGCACATGGTCCAATGAAGATTAATGTCTCATTTAAAGGGTCAAGGTACAAAATGAGTGCTTTACTTCCCCTGCACCAGCCTGTGGGGATTTGCCACTTGTCTGCAGCAATGAGGGGTTGTTTTAGATATGAGGGTAATTATAACTGGGGAAAATAACATCGTGCACGAGGACAAAACTGATCGCATTACAACAAATTAAACAAACTGCCTAAAGGAGAATGAAGTTAGACGCTGGTGGGCAGAAAAATCTAACCAATTTTAATATTAATTAATGAAATTCAGCATACATACACTGTTCTATGTGTATATATCTATGTATGCTCTGAAGGAATAGGGTTTTGTTGCAGGGATAAATGCCTGTATTTGTGCATTAAGGGAATTGAATGGTGGGAGGACGAAAAAAAAAACACAAGCTCTTAAACTATTTGCTGGAAAGAACTGAGAACATAGAAAGAAAAAAAGTCCGACTAATGTTTCTCACAGACCAGTTTTAATTTCCTCTGCAAAGAAGGCATTTTATTAATCACCCACAGAACTGACTTGGAGCATTCTGTAGAATCTTTGAAAGGAAGATTAATATAATTTCCTTCATTCTTATTCCAACACTGATGTAAAGCGGTGTGAGTGTCTCGGCGCGTGTCGCACCTCAGGCTGCAGAATCCCGTTTTGGATCGGGGAAAAAAAAAAAAAAATGAGAGGAACCGCAACATCATCAATCTCTGCCTCGTACTTTGTTTCATCCTCCAACCTCTCCTCTCCATCTTGTGTGATAGCACTCGCTCATTACTGACTCCTTGCACTGGAAGAGTCAGTAATGATTTAAACATAGTCAGAGGAGAGCAGGGGTCTTCCTCCCGACAATAAAAGTCCTCCTCTGAGTCTCCAACGTGTCTCTGCGTGTCATCTGTTAGGTCTTTGTTACGGCCTACAGACATCAAACTTAATGATCCAGATTTACAGCTAACAAGAGACAGACAAATGACTCCGGAAAACGAACCAGAGGTTAGATCTCAAAAATAACTCCGACCTATTTTTTCTTTGCTAAATGAGCAGATTCAAACACTGGCCCCGATGCATCTACATACATGTGATTCAACATGCATTGCTATTGGAACCTATGTTTCTGGAGCTGGAAATTGTTCACAGAGATTAACGCTTACATCACCAGAGTGTCTCATTCAGTGCAAATTTTCTTCGGGGGAAAATTGACAGAGCTTTGAGACACAGTTCCAAGTTGTTTTTTAACATAAATAAACTGGCGGTTTCCTGCGGGCTGACCAAGCTCACGTTGAACGAGTCAGGACAGCACATTCATCACAGAATTCTTGGGTTGGACTCAGAGTTGCAGAGATGGAGAAATGCATAAAGAAGAGTTTATACAGTTTGGAGGGAGACGTGAGGTCAACCTGGAACAGATGGTGTTCTACTGTCAGCCTGCACAACAGCAGTGATGGATGTGAGGTAAACATGGGGTCAGAACTGAGAAGGGATTCATGGTGTTCCAGAAAAAAATTGGATTTGTTTTGGAGGTTCTCATGTAAGGTTGCTATAATATAATATATAAAGATAACTTAACCAAAATCTATACATGTTGTGCAATGCTGCAAAGGTTACCAGCTACGCTTCTTTAGTGCATTGACCACATCTGAGCAAACTATGGCCCAAGGGCCAGAAGTGGCCCAATGTCCTTTTAATACAGCCCTCCAGCATTTTATATTAATTCATATTATCATTATACTCTTGCCTATTTCCTTGCTATACTCAAATTCCACTAATAAATCGGATACAAAAGGCAAATTTACCTTTTTATTGCATGATTTTTACATGCATTTTATTTTAGTTCACAAAAATGCCCCAACTGTCTGATCCTGACACAACACCCTGCGTCAAATTTAAGAAGCAATTCTGGCCTGTGGGTCACAGTAATTGCCCATTCTTGGCATAGATTATTCCATTATTCCATTCCATTCCATTTTTTTTTTTTTTTAAATTCATCACAATTTTGTTTGTGCTAACAATCAGGACTGGTGTTGCTTGTAAAATTCAGTTTTTAATTATATACCTACTCTCTATATATGAAGTATGAACTGAGATAGTTTTTGTTCATATAAATTGAATATATTTTTTTATTTTATTTTAAAATTGAATAGATTTTTTATTTTTCCATTCTTTAGTCCAGAATGGAGCATGAAATACTTACTCAACAGAGGGTTGTAGAAACCTCATGATTTCAGATCTGATGCCAGGATTTTTTCCAAGCAAGGCAATGAGGTATTTCTACAGATGAGACGCTCACATTTGATGTCATTGTTAAAATGGTGATTTATCGCAATTATGTTAGACTAAGTAGTGTTTTCTTTTTTGAAGGAACTTGGAAGACATTGCTATAGCTTATATCAAACAACACTCTAAAGCACGGGGGTCAAACTCAGGCCTGCAAACCAAATTTGGCCCGGAGTGAAATTATATTTGGCCAGAGAATTTACAACGAATGCGTACCAGAGCTGGCCAACCACTGTGTAGCCCTTGGTGGGCCAGCTGGCGGGATTTGGACTATAAAGCAATGTATGCACTAGATTACAGCACATGTGTTGTTGGTCCAATTCTACTGAATTTTGTATTTGCTCTGGTTTTCACTTTGACCCAGAGTCAAAGTTTCTGTCATTAAAAGCGAAACTGCAAGGATTCAACTCCTGGGCAAGATTGAATCCCAGTTAGAGTGGTTGGTGAGCCCCCTGGAGGAGGATATGGGGCATTGTACTCCTGCCCCATTACCAAGTAATGGATTTGCGGTTGTAAATGGATGGATGAATGGATGTATTCATTCGAAAAAATCTTGTTACAGATCGGGAGAGATATGAAAACGTGTATATTTCTTCACAATTTTTCAATTTATATTAAGCTTGATCGACAACTACATCCAAGTTTTATTTCACACTGTGAATTTTAGTTTTCAAGTTTGACAACACTGTTCTAAAGACTATAGCGGATTCTTTTACCTTTATAGTTGATCTTTATGTCTTTAGTTATATGGCTAAATATATGGGCCAAATATATGGGCAGGAACAGGGTTCCCAACCACTGGTCGTGAGACCAGAACTTACGTCATTTGACACTGGGATGCACAGCGTAGACAACAAATTACTTCCAGGTGCTTCCTTGTATGAATTACAATGTATTAACAATTACATTGAAATGTGTGTTTACTTCTTCTCCGCTGCAGTTTAAGCAATTACAGTGTTCAAACAGTGTCAGTGAATGACTGTCCCCATTGTGTGTATGCAGAAATGGTAAATACTGCAAGCTGAAGGGAAAAAAAAGCAGATGTGAATTGTGCATTTCAATGTTGTTTAACATAGGCATGTGTTGCTCTACATTCACTCAGCAGTATTTAAAAAAAACATATATTATGTGATGGAGAAACATAAATAAAATGTAAACAACACCTGCTCAGCACGCAAAGGCTTCCAACGGGGATTTTCAATACTGCATATGATTTGTGAGCAAAATCTGCGCTAATGAAGTCAGGCCCTCAACTTAGGGCAGATTTGAGTCAAAGGTTTTTTGATGTTTTCCTGCACTGTGTGTGTGGGAGTAACGTGGGAAATCGACTGAAACGCAAACACGGAATTTTAACGTCAAAGAAAAACATATCAATAGCTGCTGAATTTGTTCAAACCATCCTATGAAAATGCTGATATCTGCTGTTTCTTGTCTGCAGTTTTTGACTTTGTATTGTAAAGAAACTGAAGATGGTTGCCACTGACCAGCTGCCAGGTTGCCACTCAGGGGCTCGGAACATAGGGCCGTCCTTACCCACAAAACCTGCTGTAGGCTCACCACCCACAGGAAGGCTCACAAAATAGTGCAATGTGATATGGGTGGTGGGGACGCAGCAATGGACAAACAGATAAAGATGAATGAATATTAAATCAATGAAGAGCTATATCACTATACTTATTAATCTCTGTTTCACAAGGAATGAAGGTCAGTCACAGCAAGACAGTGTACATGAGTGAAAATGGGGACGGTTGAAATGTGAGGTTACAAGGAGCAGGGGTGGAGAAGGTGGAGGAGTTTAGATACTGCTGATCAACTGTTCAGAGCAGTGGAGACCTTGGAAGAGAGGAGAAGAATAGAGGACAGTCAGGATGGAACAACTGGAGAAAAGAGTCAGGAGTGATCTGTGATAGAAGAGAGTCAGCTAAGGAGAAGGGAAAGGTTTACAGGACAGTGGTGAGACCAACCATGATGGATGGACTAGAGACACAAGGGATAGGTAGAAGACAGGAGATAGAGCTGGATGTGGAGGAGTTAAAGATGCTGAGATTCTCTTTAGGAGAGACAAGGATGGACAGGATCAGGAATGAGGTGATTAGAGGGACAACACAGACAGGAAGGTTTGGGGAAAAAGCAAGAGAAGACAGATTGAGATGGTTTGGACATGTTCAGAGGAGGGACAGTGGATACATTGGTAGAAGAATGATCCTAGAGATGGAGCTACCAGGTAGGAGACAAAGAGGAGATTGATAGATGCAGTGAGGGAGGACATGGAGGTAGTTGGAGTTAGAGTTGAGGATACAGAGGACAGGGGGAGATGGAAATTGTTGACTCGCTGTGGCAACCCCTGAAAAAAGGGACACGCTGAAAGAAAAAGAAGAGGAATTTCTGTTTTTATGAAATGGCCCCAAGGTAATGTCTCTGTCATTGGAGTGGAACTCCAGGGTTCACCTTGTGGATAAGATTGAAACCCAGTTAGAGTGGTTGGCTCCTTAAAGTGGGCTCACCACCAACAGGGAGGTTTATGAGGGGTTGGTAGAGGGCTGTGAAATTTGGGTGGTGCCCGTGGAGACTGAACAGCCACTAACAAATGAGCTGACAAAGGTGAATGGACGCACGAGTCTCTGTTTGACAATGAGGAGTGTTCAGTGGAAGACTGAATCATCAGGCTCTCCTGATGACCCTGTTTAAAAGCTCACGCTGCCTTTTTCTTCAACCACGGCCCTCGTAACGCTGCACCTAATGTGTCTGAGAACTTTTATAACACTTGCTCAGCAAATGTAATAAATGATGCAGATGGAATTAGCCGAAGAGACAGAGGTCCCTGAAAGCAAATCATTACAGGGGGATACTTAATTCTCTGTGTAACTCAGTGAGACTGTGCTGTGGCCAGAATGAAGCAGTAGACTGAGTGAGGAGAAGATCATTGAGTCCCAAAATATAAAAGCAGCCTAAAGAGATAAAGCATCACCGGAGTTTGAACATCGATCTGCAAAGGAATACACATTAGAGATGCTGTTTGCAGCCTCGCTTTGACTCTCTGGCAGTCACGTGACTCGTCCTTACAGAGGTTTACGCACACTTTAATTGAATAAGTCCGACATCCTTCATCCGTGTTATGATTAATTTTAGTTTAATGTATGATTCCACCTGGTTAAGAAACAGAAATATTCCATTCTCTTTACATTATGTCAATAAAAGTGAGTCTTCCTTGTCCTGCCTTCGTGTCTCATTACCTTTCCCTGCTGCTGATTTCTCACCTACGCCTTCCTCTATCCTGCATCCACATGCTTTTCCGACACCTCCTCATTCTCCCGCTTACATCCCCCATTTTCGTCTTCCTGTTTACAGCGTTGCGCCTCCCTTACGCGCCAGGTTCTGCTTCCTCATTCCGGGGTTAATAAACCTTCGGCGACGCACAGCCGGGATGGTTGGGTCGACGGAGGCGCAATGAGGTCACAATGTTAAAGAAGGATGGCTGTAATCAGGTTTGTGGGCCAGCCATCTGCTGTAGTCAGCTGGTTGCTTACTGCGGAGCCAGCCTTTGTTGTAATACGGCTTCTACCTGGCATTTAATCAAAGAGCTTAACACTTCTGGGCTGTAGAGCCAGAGAGAAAGTACTAACAAATAAGCCATACCTGCTGGCAGGGCTGCAGGGGAGAAGTAGACAAGAGAGAAATTTTCCATTAACAAGAAGGAGCTGCACCTCTTAAGGAGGATTAAACCGTTGTAAATAAGGAGGGAGAGAATGGATGACTAAGTGTAAGAGGTGACACGATAAGTTCCTATTGTAAACACAGACACTATATATTCAAATCCAGCCCGGCTCCCGTCGAGGGCCTTGTCACTTGAAGACGTTGCCGTTTGCGGAGGTGCTAATAGCGATAATATCTAAAACGCTAAAATATCTGTTTGCACTTCCTCCGTTGATGCCCTCTTTTGGATAGCTATAACACCGTGCGTTCCAGACTTGTTAATAAATGCCGTGTGATGAGGAGATCAAATGAGAGAAGTGAATTAACGATTCCTCTGATCGCACGCCGTCGCTGCGGATGCGGAGAGCATTCCACAGAAAGAAGAGGGAAGGGGAAACATCAGGCATCGTCTGAAATCCACGCGTGCCAAACGCTCGATGGCGTCCATGTAACACTAGCGTTTTGGGTAACATACACTTCTGCCAGGGTAACAAAACTTCCAAATTTTGAGGGAACAACTTCATTCAAGAGCCGCAATAAAATGCCAACGCTATTAACGGAACCATGCGAAACGGTGACACGTCATTCCAGTGACATATGAAGGCTTCAAACAAATTCAAACCACTGGCTGTAATTACTCTGCAACACTGTTTTATACCTCATTAGGTCTGTATCAGTATAAACACTGCAGGAGAATTAAAGACACCTTAAATAGCAACACCAAAAAAACAACCTTAAAAAACCGTTACAGAGCTTCTTCTCGAGCCCCGATTTCTAAAACAAGACACAACCTTTAATGGCTGAATTACCATTTGTTTTTAATGGGATTCCTAAATTGATTACTGTTATACTTTCCAAGACGGAACAATCAGCAATCTGTGAAAACTCATTGGTCTTATGATTAGGTATAAAGAGCGTTCATCTACAAATAAAAATTAAGAAAATAAATCTTTTTTTTTTTTTTTTATAGGTTTAAAAGCACCGCAGTGTAGAGAATTTATGCCTCTTATTATCTTCAGTAAAAACATAATTACCAAAAAATAGCCAAGTGGACTCAGGACTACGGAAGGAAATGGTTTTGCTTCATCAAATGAAATAATTCAACCATTTTGTGCGGAACCTTCCACACTTTGTGTCTAAACTTGAGAATGCGTCTGATCATTTTATATGTTTTAGAGGAAAATTCCATACAGTTTAACGAAAAGAAGCAAAATGCCTACAGCAGTTATGGTGTGACTTTAATATGGATTAAATGCTTCAATCCCATGAGAAGATACAATATTACAGTCAACATTCTCCAGGAATCTATGTAAAGTGTGACTTAAAGCTCATGTGTTTGACTGAACAATCTGTTCTTTCATCGTGAAGAAAATCACCATGACTTCTTAAAGTGAAGCCTCTTTACAAGGCAAGAAGATTCGACGGAACACAATTTTTTCGGGAATACTACTTTGGAGTCACAGAGAAATGTAATTAAAAATAATTTGGATGCGGCCCAGTGGTAAACTCGTCCCTGCACCTATTTACCGCGTCTGTTTTGCAGCAAACATTTCCTTAATTACTTTATACTTATCAAACCGGGGCTTTCTTGGAAATGAAGTGTTTTCAAATGCTATTTGCGGCGCAGAAGACACTTCCTCACGACTATTATTCCTCACTGATTATCTCATTACCCGATCTTCAGCATCTTGCCCCCTTACAGTTTATGGGGACGATGCTGAGTCAAGAGGCAATTTATTTAAACTGCTACGAAGGTTAAACATTCGGATTTTGCAGTAATTTTCCTTCAGGTTGAGCCGTTATAAATACATATTTTAGAGACGCGTGTTTACTCCAGGCAGGTCCTGCCTGTAAACCCTGATTTAATCTGGTAACCGACTGGACGTCAATGATTTTCGTTATCTGAAATGAGTTTAGCAGATAAGTTAAAACCAAAAAGGGAAATTAACCTTCTTTCCAAGAGGGGGCAACACCTGATGTTAGACATACATAAACAGACTGAACCACCAGGGCGGCCGTCCGTCCTTGAGAAGAGACAGTAAGACCCGACTGCCCGTCTCACTGAAGGCATTTGTCGTCCTCTGAACGACGGATCTGTCAAGAGACTGGACTGAGTTGGTAATCCCTGTGAGGACACATCATCCTCTGAAGTTACCACACCTGACTACAGCGCAGCAGAAGGTCATGGGAAATGTGCCTATGGCTAATTAGAGGAAGCCAACTGGCGGAGATCGGAACTGCATTCTGGGCCTAACCTTTGGCTCCAATGTTAGAGAGAAAGCAAAAAAAAAAAAAAAAGATTGTCAACCACCTGGAATAAAAACATCCTCAAAAAGTGTTATCTCTAAAGCCTGGGATGAAGAGGAACACACACACAAATATGTTTTACGTCCTTGCAGTCTGTGAATGGGTGTTTGTGTGTGTGTGTGTGTTGGAAAGCTTAATACTATTTTATTATATTCAGATTTTAGAGGTCTCGTCGAGCAGCAAATGCCTCACAGTGCTGACAGAGCTGTAAATAGAAAACTGTAAGGGCTTTGTAACAAAGCACCCTGTCTGCTAACAGGAAAGTTAAAAGACAGAAACAGTCAGTCACAAAAGCAGCCGGCGCGGTGAACTCACCTTATCTGAGTAGACAAAGAAGAGGATGAGCAGTATGAGCTCAGCCAGCAGGATTATCAACAGGACGATGAAGAACTGTCAACGACAAAGACAGGCTTGAGTCAAATCAAATATGTCAGTGCAATTAAAACAGGCTGAGCATTAACCCGACAGGAGACGCATCACTGTTGGCGTCAAAAAACGAAAACGACACTTGTAGTACAACCGTCTCTCTCTGTGAGTTCAAGTTCTTCTTCGCTGTCAGTTTTGTTTAAGAGGATAATTTAACGTCAGGCGTGAGAAATATATTAACCCTCGCTTCCCAACACTAATGACAACCACATTTCTCTATGTACGGTTAACGTGATGGTTGATATTGCATGTGTTTTACTAGTCTATTACCGAACTCAAATAATAAAACACCATATCAACGAAGCTACTAATGACTTTCATAAAGACCCGTGTATTTTTATAAGTTAAATAATAAAGTGAGGAGTTCGGCAGCAGAATGTACACGGGCCCAGCATCCCTGAATAATAAAAGGTAGGAGCAGTGCCTGGGCATTAATACCTTCTACTATAAATTTCCCAGACAACCTTGCATCTCATCAACTATTCTCCTCTCCCGTCCTGACTCCCTCTTGCTCAATATTTAATAACAAGTTCTTCCGCGCAGCATGGGCGGAGGCGCGTGAACCTGGATTTTGGAAAAATCTAATTCCGAGCTCACGTGGGAGGCGGGAGGAAAGACGACTTCGTGTCAAGACTTAAATGAAATTGTTACAAATGTTCTTCATTGGTATTTGGCCTGCCAGTGTACTGTATCACTCTAGTGCCCACGCAGTCACTTTTCCCTCTTAAGAGAAAGACTGGGGTAAATGACTCGTGCTATGAATGTTTTGGTGGAAATAAACATGTTTGCTCCTTATTTACATGCTGGGATATGAGTTCTTTTTTTATATATGTTGTAGGAGGCAAATATATCAAGACTAATGGTTCACTTCTCTGTCCCTCGCTCGGTTAATGGTCGCTTGGGAACAAATTGGACAGCAAAGAAATCCTCAAACTCACTGCAAATGATGTCTTTGAATTTTCTACCTATCCAGACAGAGTTATCTATTGCCATAGTTATCCAGGGATTATCTGTCAAGGTAAATGCTCAGATATGTCTGCCTCAGGAGTTCTAAAACCAATCTGATGTCAATTGGACTGAGTACAGCCATCGACACTTGAGAAAAAAAGGAAGAAAAGAAAAAGTCAGGCATTGCCACCTTTAATGAAATATTTGTGGCCACATGTTGTAAAGACCAGTGCGTCAAAAGGTGGACATGAGAAGTGCACATCTTTTTTTATTGAGTTTTTATTTATTGAGCTTTTTATCCCCCCTCCCGTCCATTCCGAACCCTGTCCTCCCCGTGTCTTCCCTCTATTTCACAGTTGTTAGGCACCTGTTATAGAGTTAAAAAACTGAATATTTGTCCCATGATGCAATTGCCTGCTCACTTTATATTTCTGCACATGGGAACTGGTTTCAGTTAAAAAAGTGAAGTAAAAAGTTCTATTCTGTCTGTCCGTCTCACTGTGTTTATCATCGTAAATATGCATTAACTGTATATTTTGAATAAAAATCTTATTTGGAGAAGTTGGCTAGTCCTGTGACTCCAGGGTGATTTAATCATCAAAATTATAGCTTGGATCACCATGACAACTGAAAGCTACTCTTGTGAAGCAGTGAATTAAGGTAAAATCAAAAGCTCTCCTAAAGAGAATCTTAAATAAGGTCCAAATTTGACTTCTGGGTCGGGTCAGTATTGTCTGATAACAGTGTTTAATAAAGGTACAGCAGTCGTATTTTGCTGAGGTCTGATGTAAATAAATCATGATTTACTAAGGTTCTTGGATTGTTTTGAAACATGTTTTCACATTAAAATGAGAATTTCAAATTGGAGCAATTCATCATTTTCACGCATTTACTCTATTAATATGTCATATGATTCACAACCACTTTTTCATGGCCCAGTAGAGTTGTTGGAAAATCATAATCATAGAAAATCATAATTTATTACTTAATTGGACTAAATTGTTATATTTATTCATTTCCTATACTTTGCCTTTGCTTGTGAAAGCATTGGAATACTCTCAGGCTAGGTGGCAGCAGATGACCGTGAAAAAAATAATCTGGAAATAATCTAAAAAAGACTTTAACATGCAGTTGCCAAATGGAACTCAACCATGACCTGGATGACAGAGAATCCCTATTGATATACTTTCTTCAATTCCTGCCAGTATTTCAGTGTTGTCAAGTCATTTATGAGGTCATTTAAATTAACATTATTTAATTAAAAATTCTTTATGTGAGATTTTTGTTTGGCGTTTCTTTACCTGTATATGCTTGTATATGTGTCGTAGCTCAAAAAAGACACTGTTCTTGCCTTGTATGTGTGTTAGATATTATGGGAAACACATGGAAGTTGGTGGAAAAAAGTGTGTGTATTTTCTGCATGGTCAGCTGCCCCTGTGGAACTTATTTAATGCAGTGCGGTGGAGGTCGGTAGATGCAACTCACGCTCAGAAGCAGGCACTTGTTCTCCTTGATGGCACCCAGGCAACCAAAAAAGCCTGTTACCATGACAATGGCGCCAATAGTGATTACCATGTTGGCAGCTGACAGTGAGGGGAATGAGGGTGAGAAAGTGGCGAAGCTACCCTGAGACACAGATAGCCAGATGCCCACGCCGAGCAGCCCACAGCCACATAACTGCAAGACATAAAGGTGAGGAGAGAACAAATGAAGTGAGTAAAGACAGGCACAGATAAGACACCATCATTTCAGGCTTAGCGGTTGATTTGTAGCTGGCACATTAGCCCGCTAATGACTATCCCGCTTTATAGATATTGAAATGGAGGAGACAGTAGGGCTGGATCAAAAATACTTCAAACCATAGCCTTGGGGGAATTAGACATGCGGCGAGAAATCATCAAAAACTGCCTAAAATACTACGTGGTTGATACCAATTACATCTATGACATGCCAATGAATGTTCCGCAAGACTGATTCGATGCGGCCCGTGACGATCTTCATGTTAAATTTATGTCAAATTTCAGAATAAATAAACCTACATGCAGTAGACTTGGAATACTCTAGGGGGAGCACATTTTTTTTCACAAGTACCCACTGATGTGTGTGAGGTCTGCAGTCTAAGTCCTCTTACATTTATGGCTTTGATTGGTGAAGTGGAGCGTCCCGCTCACTGATGTGTAGGTCCATCTATCAGAGATAAGAGCCATACAACTTGGGAAGCACTTGGTGAAATATAGGCTCGGGGGCTAAGTGGTAATATTCCTGACTGCATCTAATAGAATGAAATACGACAATACTGCCAGGAGAAAAAAAAAAATCCAAATGAGGTAGAATAGGGAAAGGCACTGTGGTAAATCAATGCAGTTCTGCACTGCTTGTTTATTCACTCAGCTTCCGTATTTGCTCTCGTCTTCATGCCGCTGCACTACAAACCTTTAATACCAGTCAGAAATATAGACCCGCTGTGCTTAAGAGCAGAACAGGATGAGACATATGTGTAAATATGATTTCCGGAATTGCAGGGACGTCCTGATGTCCCCTTTAAAAACTCACTACAAACGACACATCCCAGGCGAGGATAGGCGATAAAAAAGAAAATATATCATTCATTCATAATTGAATACTTTGCTTTGGAATGTAGTTATAATGCATCATGCAGTATGACAATCTAAATCATATTGCTCAAACCATATGGAGATAAATAAATAAATAAATAACCAAGCACCGGAGAACATTTGCAATGGAAAGCAATCAACATTGCAGTTCGTTGCTTTCCATTCGGCAGTTGCCGTTAATGTGAATTCCCATTGTTTCCAAAAAAAAAACAATTCCAGACATCTGTCTCCTGATAAATTTGGACTCTACTTTTGTATTTCTGTTAGTTTTCGATAAACAAGAACACACTTCCCCGCAACAAAGCAAAACATAGATATTTATTTTGCATTTTGAATTCCTTGGATTAGCAGAGTTCTCCTACTTCACTCATGTTTCACTTTATTCTCTCAGATTTTTACAATAGGTTTGAAAAATAACAGCCCTGCACAGACTGTTGCTTAATAATATGGTTTTAAACGGGATATAGATTATAAAGTAGTCAGCGACTGCCAACTAATGTGCCATGAGAAATCACCAGGTGTAATGTGTAAAATTTAAACGGAATGGTCTATATATTTTCCGCAATTAAATTGTCTCAGTTCATTTCAGTGACAGGGGGAACAACTTATTACTCTTTCATAAGTAGTTAGTGGACAGCTTTATATGATGGAGAGAACAACCCAGAGCTGTTGAAAAGGAGATTTATGTCTTTCTTCAATTTCTGTAGTATATTAGAAGTGTGATCAACTAAATAG
The DNA here is from genome assembly GCA_016785265.1 of Paraplagusia blochii. Classification (NCBI taxonomy): domain Eukaryota; kingdom Metazoa; phylum Chordata; class Actinopteri; order Pleuronectiformes; family Cynoglossidae; genus Paraplagusia; species Paraplagusia blochii. Next base: position 41,626 of record JAFBJS010000761.1, read on the forward strand.
CACTTAATACACAATTAAAAATACCCTTCCTTGTGAGACCAGCCATGATGGATGAATTAGAGACACTAGGACTAGTCAGAAGACAGGAGACAAAGCTGGAAGTACAGGAGTTAAAGATGCTGAGGTTCTCTTTCGGAGATACAAGGATGGACAGGATCAGGAATGAGGTGACTAGAGGGACAACACAGACAGGAAGGTTTGGAGAAAAAGCTGGAGAAGACAGATTGAGTTGGTTTGGACATGTTCAGAGGAGGGACAGTGGATACATTGGAAGAAGAATGATCCTAGAGATGGAGCTACCAGGTAGGAGACTAAGAGGAGATTGATGGATGTAGTAAGAGAGGACAGTTAGAGTCAGGTGGTTGGAGTTAGAGTAGAAGATACAGAGAACAGGGGGAAATTGTTGACTTGCTGAGGCAACCCTAAAAAAAGGGACAAACCGTAAGAAGAAGAAGAAAAATAAGAAGAATTAAAAATATCCTTCCATATCAAGTTGCTAATGTTGCTTTTATTATACATTGTTTCAAAGAAACTGTAAATTACAAAGCGGTTCTTTCTCAGAACTGAGAACAGTGAGTGACAGTTCTTGATAGTTGTCAACACGGCCACAGATCTACTCTAAATGCTTCAACCATCGATAACATTTAAGTGTGACTTTTCTGACGTGACCCTTGCTGCTGGTGTTGAAAGCCACCTGAGGTCTAATGAACCCTGTGAGATGGATGGATATGTAAACCCTCTTCAAACAGCCTCCCCTCATATGTCACATCATCTACCTCTCATTAACCCGTGATCTTTGAGGCTTGATTTGTGCTGATTGACCTCCATGGATGAGTGCTTGGGTAAGTACACAGCAGCACAACGGTGCTGATGAATGATACAGTGGCTCAGACCATGAGGAGTCAGGCGTGACTGAAAGTAATTAAAAGAATAGATAGCGAGAGGAACAGCGAGTGAGAAAAGTATAGCATCCAATGAGTGAATCACTGAAGTCATTCTGCGAGAAAAATCCTTCATTTTTTTTTTTTTTCACTCAGGCTGCAACATCTGCATTAGATAGAATATTTGTGAGAATAAATAGAGGTCACTGAAGGTTTCAAACTGAGCACTGTCCTAAAGTTGAGAGGAGGAGATTCAAAGTCAGACTGAAACTGTGTTCATTTGTCTTTTGCTGCAGAGGGACGGTCTTCAGAAGACCTTCAATCACACGGCGTGTAAATTATTCACGTGGTCGTATCCATAACTATGCAACTGCGTAGCTATGTACGCTTTTTTTTGATTGAAAACCAGCGTACTATATTGTCAATTGGAAATTCCCGGTAAAGGTCGTGTCCTTATGCAGAGCAGCTGAAGAGGAGACTCACGGCGGGGACAATCCAGAAGGCCAGATTATATGGAGCATGAGGAATAGTTCAAGGAAGTGGAGGAGGACTAGTAAATCTGGGAAGAACAGGTAGATTTATTGTGACTGAGAGGGTGAAGAGCCAAGGAGTTTAAAGTCCAGGTGGGGAGGGACAACTGCCTCCACTTAATAGTGTTTAATGTCCAGTGAAGAGTACTCATCCACGTCAGTCACTTTCTTAAGTGACCATGAAAACGAACAGCCCCCACTAAATCTGTCGGACCGTGGTCTAATCTTGGTCCTGCTCCTAATTACATCAGGGCTGGTTGTACGCTGTTACAACAAAGGACTGTAACCAGACCTCAGTATCTGTGCTACAGGAAATACCTCTGTGGAGAGCTCCCATCACACGTCTTATCTGACATTAGCATGTGCCCCTGAGCTTGACCTCAAGTCCCACTGCTGAGCTTCTTATCTACTTGATGTTTTATATCCATCCCATCTGTAGGGTAGGATCAAGGTATCGCCAAATCCTGATGAGGTCTGGACACATTCACTAAAGAGGATTAGAATCTTGGAGATCATTGTTATGTCAACATAGGCAGAAGATGAAAGAAGGCATTTTTGTGAGAGAAATACCTTATTTATCCATCTATCCATCTATCTATCTATCTATCGTTGGAAGAAGAAAACAAGGATGGTTGCACCGGAGGAGGGTCCGACATCTGAGGACAGTGACGGAGAGGAGTGTGTGTCAGATGACAATGACCTGCCTCCCGTGTCCCAGACCCAGGCATACTCTGCAGCAGAAATAGCTTTATT
>JAFBJS010000763.1:0-51688 GCA_016785265.1 Paraplagusia blochii
ACCAGATTGTCACACAGGACATTGTTTTGTAATATAACAAGTGATAGATTCCGTTTTTGCCATGGACTTTGCCGAGTTATTGCCAAACTGCGGTTGAAAAAACTTTTGAATTTTATTCTGCTCCTCTGACTACTGGCCATTCCTGCCGTGCCTGCGTCACCGATTCATCAGTCCCACTCTACCGGCTCTCCTGGTAACTGCTAAGGTTTGTTGGACATCTCGTTGTTTTTATCTATCTTTCCATCTTTTTTAAATGAGAAACGCTGTAAGTTTTGTCTGTTATCTACCATGTTGCTCAGAGCAGAGTAACACCCACTACCTTGAACTCCAAATTAAATCAGCCCATGTCACTGTTCACACACCACAAGTGACACAAACTCCAATCAGACATGTGTGAATAGATTTATGTGTGTCTATTGGCTCGCCGCTCCAGTGGGCTGAAGTAGCCAATGTCCTATGTCTAGCGTTAATTTGTTGGCGGGGCCATGGAGCAGGAAACCGACCCATGTATAAAAATCTGATCCATCGGACCGTTTTGCTGCATTAACGTTCGATCAGGGCTTTTTGGACCGGTGTACTCGGATCGTGTAGGTCACAGATGAATAACCGATCCAAAACGATTAATTTGCACACCCCTAGTTGGCAGTAAATCTCATTACCGGTTTACTAGCAACAAAAAAAAATAAGTTTAGATTTTAAAAATATCATATTAAAAATGATTTAACATTATATTTATAAGACAAAGGAAAATATAGATCATGTATGGTTTTTATTGCTTGGAGTAGTTGCAACAAAACATTAGTGGCATTTCTGATTTTTATTTTTTTCATCTCTCGTAGGTTACTCTCTTAAATAACCAATTCAAGCAACCAAGGACTTTTACTTTCATAGTTCCTTAATTAGTTTGACAATTAAATTTTAAGCAGGAGACCAAATAGCTTTTTGTATTACAATAAGTTAAGGAAAAACTGTAATTTCAAAATCCAAATGAGGAAGCCACACTTAATGGAGTTTTGAATCAGCCAAAAAAAACTGTAATCAGGGCATCTATAATGTCAGTGCTGCTTATCCTGCACTACTTCAGTCTCTATTGACATCCATCTCCTTTTTTGCCAGTGGTGAATGTATTAAATACTTATAACATAATAATAATTATTGTCATTTTTATGTAATAACATATATAAAAATATTAATGTATATAAATGAAATAAGCAAAAAAAAAAGAATATGGAGGATGATAATCATGGTAACTAGAACCATAGTGTATTAATTTGTATTTGATGTATATAAATATGTATGCGTGTATGTAGATATGTATATACAACACATTTACACGCCACCTGCAGCTGTAAGCAGCTGGAAACCGCCGTCTATCTTGTACGTAATCCTAGCCACACAGGGCAGCACTACAACCACTTCAGAGGATTATTACTGACAGATGCTGAGCTACAAGACTGTTATTGTAGTGCTTCAAAAGGTCTATAAATGCGTTTTACTGACACAAAGTTTGTCCTAAAAAGGTTCGATCAGTCCAATCTTATAGTTTTAAAGCTATTGTTGTAGCATTATTAGAAGTAATTAGTCAATTTTCCTTCGTAGAAAATTATATACTGTATTTTATCTATTAATCCATGGTCTAAAAAGTGATTTTGTGTTAATGTATAATCAAATTATCTTAAGAAATACTGAAGCTTCCATTCACATTCACATTATTTCACATTTTACTTATGAACATAATATATTATTATCACTATTATTAACATTATTATTGTTATTATTATTATTATTTTATTTATTTGACAGGGACAATTAAAAAAAATTAAAGAAAAGATGCTTTGCTCCAGACTATAGACAAAAATGAATATATTCCCTTTCCATATTAGTGGGGTTTTGCTGTTGTAGTTGTATCTACAGTTATGTAGTTAAAGGGTATTTATTTGACGTTGACAATTAATGTTTATTCATGTATGTTGTGCTTATATTTGTTCGGTATTTTAACATAATATTAAACATTAGTAGACGGCGCTAGCTGCACTGGCAGAGCAAAAAGTAGTCAACGCATAAATCATATTCATCTGGGCCTCAAATGGGCTTCTGCTGTGTCACCAGCCAGCAGTTGCATAACTAAATTAATGCTATCACTGATGCTGTTCAATTATTGAAATGTTGTAACAGACAGGCAGACTGACCGTTGGACAGACTGACTGACTGACTGATGGACTGACGGCTGTCCTTCAGGTGTCTCTCACCTGCTCTCTGTGTCACAGCCTGGAGCCCTGCCACCAACCCCAGCACCGCCCCCGTAAAGCACATCTGGAAACCAAACAATTCCTTTCGCTTCCTCCGTCTTTGCCCCCGCCAGTCCAACATCCACCTTCTTCTTCCTCCTCCATCCGCTGTCTCTGGCATCCCGTCAAAATAAAAAAGCCACGGCGCGAAAATGGTTCGGTCGTTAGGTACGAGTCCGTTCTGAAAGAAGCAAAGAAGACCTGGAAGGCACCAAAGACTTAGCAGCGCTGTGTAGCCTTATGGCAAATATTACCCATTGCTTAGCAATGTGTTTGTCCAGTAGGCTACATTATCCTCGTAGGCGATATCCGGTGATTATTTTCAAAATAAGACAAAATCATTTGCACCGCGAGTAATGAAAGAATTCTTAACCCGCGTTGATAAATATGTACTTTATATATTTTATCATTTGTAATATATTGATTAGTTTGTTTACCGTTCGATATATCCATATTCTAATAACTGCATTTTGGTTTTATCTTCTTCTTCTTCTCCTCCTTTGTGCTTATCCCATTTTTCAGGGGTTGCCACAGCGAGTCAACAATTTCCATCTCACCCTGTCCTACGCATTCTCAACTACAACCACCTCCATGTCCTCCCTCACTGCATCCATAAATCTGCTCTTTGGCCTTCCTCTTTGTCTCTTACCTGGTAGCTCCATGTCCGGCATTGTTCTCCCAATATAACCACTGTCCCTCCTCTGAACATGACCAAACCATCTTAATCTTGCTGCTCTAGCTTTTTCTCCAAACCTCCCTGTCTGTTTTGTCTCCCTGATTGCATTTTGGCTTCATCAATTTATCTTATTAAAAATATGATGTTATATCCGTGTAGCCTTGCTGTGCATTTGCTTTCCTCACTGTCTGGGTTCTTCAAAATATAAGAATGCAATTAAACACGTCCTAAACTGTTTTCATGACGTGTTTACAGCTTCCTCACTGGCAAAGGTAAATGACTGATGGAAAATGTGCACAATTTGTGTGCTTTATCTCTATTAAAAACCTTGATCTGCTTGAAATTAGCACATCAAACAATGTAGAAAACATTGTCCTAATGCAAAAAAACCCCATTGTTTCTGTTGTTTGAACACAATGGCACATTTTATGTTTCTTCCACGTCTGATGTGCTGCAAAGGTTTAAAAATATTTAGAGAAATACTAAGTTAATTTGGACATTTCCTGCAGAAACCCCAGTCGTGTTTTTTCTTTAGTAGGCTATGGTTTTAAATAAAAAAATGAATTTGATTATGACATCAAAGAGCAATGACATTAAGAGATTTTTGTAAATTGACAATTTACAAAAATATTACATAGGTCTCTACTGTAAATAATGTCCCTTTTGGCCTTTATCACTTCTTATATAAGGCATGTACAGCAGTCACCTGTTCATCGACCGTCACCTGTGAGTTTCCCAGCAAATACATACAAGAGAGAAACCATGGGGTCTAGACTATTTAAAGCAGAGAAAAATACTTTTTGGTGCATTCCGCTCTGGCCTGAAGGTAAGTCTTGAGCTGTATTCTTTAATTTGTCTCCATAAATACCCCGCTTTTTCAAGGGTTTTGCTGTTACTTGTCCTCCAGATGTGGTGCCTGGGATTATTTACCCTCCTTTTAGGAGCATCATTTGGTAAGTTTTTTTTTCCTTATAAAATCTGTATAAGGATTAGCACCCATATTATCAGTGGAGAAGGGCAAATGATGTTTGTTGTTCTAATAGCTTGATGTAGAAAGGGAACATTTCTGCAGAACTAAAGCAGATAAAACAATTCTGGAAATGATTTCTCTAAATTCTTGCCTGTATTTAGGACACTTTCGTTTTTTCCCTTCAAAGAACTCACACATAAGAATGGTTTTTAATATGGTTGATTATTAGACCACTGTACAGAGTGTGTAGTCTTCGATGAGTCAAGGTATACCTGGTTTCATTCAGTATGCCAATGTTATTATGATCTAAAGCTTTTATACTGGACATTCTTTCCACTTCAACATTAGAACCTTATTATAGACATTAATTTAACTGGATAAAGGAGTCTGCTAAATGTAATTTAATGTATAAAATGGTCATTTTGGTTCTGAGCAATGATTCTTGTGGCACCAAATTTTACGACTTAGACAAACTAACCTTAGAGGTTTTTAACTGCCATGTACATATGTACAGTACATGACTGTTCACAAGTTTGGGGTCACTTTTCTTTTTTAAATTAATCACAAAATCCACTCTGTCCATTGCTAATTTGGTAAATGACCTTCTAGCTGGGCTTTCACTTTGGCCCAGAGGCAATGTTTCTGTCATTGGTGTGAAACTCCAGGGTTCACCTACCTGGCAAGTTTGAATCTCAGGTAAGGCAGTTGGCTTCAGGTGGGCTCACCACCCGCAGGAAGGTAAGGTACAGTGCAATGTCATTTGGATGGCAGTTGTGGAGGCTGCTGCCACGGGACCTAATAACAGATAAGCAATGATTGGAATGGACTATTCTAGCTGTAAATATCTGGTTGTTGGTGCAATATATACAGTACATAGTGTATAGAGGCCCATTTCCAGCAACTATCACCCAAGTGCTCTAATGGTACAATGTGTATGCTCATCAGAGTCTGAGACCAATTGATTATTAGAAAACCCTTGTACAGCATTACAGTCATGCTAGCAGAGCTGTTTTTTTATCCTAAATTGGAATAAACCACAAACTTAGAGACTGTACATGTGTATTTCAAACAGCATCATATTCTATATTTATTTATATTTTATATATATATACTGTAAATATGTTATTGTATTTATATATTAATATGCCTATGCAATGCATATTCAAGTATAAAAGTGTTTATGTTTATGCCCAACTAATATAATTCATAGACATGTGACTAAAAAATAGCATGGTATAATACTATGCATATATAGTTACTGCTAAAGATGGCTATGTGCATGTAACACTTTACACATATACTGTACACACACATATATGTATATATATATGTGTATATATACACACACACACACACACACACAAATAACATTATAATAACCTGACTAAAAGTAACATTTCTGTAGTGACATGCAATAACAGACTACAGTATAATTGAGATTTTAGTCATCCCTGACACCACGCACAGCAACAATAAATACCCTCTAATCTATGAAGACTGCTAACTTATCTATCCACTTCTATTTTTGGCGTTGTGCAGTTTCCTAAATTTCCCAAAGAAAAGACCACAATAAAGTTCTATCTAATTCAGGAATCTCAAACTTGCGGCCCGTGGAACGATATTTTACCCCAACCTTGCTGTGAAAGTTGAATTTAAAATAATATTTTATAGATTTATTCTCCACATTTTATGGTAAATCCTATAATTATCAGAAACCTATCAGAAACTAATTTTATATTACATATTTTATTTTTGTACTTCGGTGAAATGATAGTGTGGGTGGTGGCCCTAAACTTGAGGCCCCTGATCTGATGAATATTAAAAAATAATTTTCTTTATCTGCACATACACTAATCAGTTTGGAATATAAATTTAATTAAACTTTATTAATATACACCATCTTAAAACTAATAATAATAAGGATACATTTCCTTATGTCCACAGCTTCTGAGGTGTGTTATGATGAGCTGGGTTGTTTTAATGACCTCGCTCCATGGGGAGGCACTCCACAGAGACCAGTTACTCTCCTGCCCTGGACCCCTGAACAGATTGGCACCCGCTTTCTGCTTTTCACGAAGAGGAACAAATATTACCATGTAAAATAATTTTCCCTTTGTGTTTTCTTTTGTCAGATGAATCAAATGAATCCGAAAATGTGCTGCTGACAACATCTGTCTTACCAATACTTGTTGTTGGTGTTGCTTATTTAAAATTTTAGTACCAATCTGTGATGTCTGATATAGTTAGGTACAGAGCATAGTTTTTGGCATATATGTTTATATTCTCTTTATTATTTTGCTTTTTTTAGGAGATTAAACCAGATAATACAATTCAAGGCACAAACTATAACGGTGCTCTGAAGACAAAGTTCATCATTCCTGGCTATCTGGAGACAGGAAATGAGGATTGGCCACAAGAGATGTGCAAGGTAAAATCACCAAACAATTCTACTTAGAAGATGCAGTATTTAGATGCAGTATTTAGAGCTAGTAAATTAAAAAAACACGTAGACTAATGGGAACAATGAGAGCCTAACTGTCTGCTTTGCTTCATTTGCCCTCTGTGGGAATATTTCATGTCTTAGTTGGAAATGATTGTGACTCCATTCATGTGATATATAACGTATACATTGTGATTGACTCTTGTTCCTTTTCTCCAAACCTTTTTCTTCTTGGTTTTCTTGTTGGTTTGTGTCCGCACTTTAATTGTGGTTTAATGAGGTTACATGAATGTGAAACAGACTTTTTTTTAATTTCATCTACTTTTACGCTACTTTGAGAGCAACTGGAAATAGAAGGTTTCTTGAAGATGGTTCACCTCTGATCCAAGGGCTTCTTCAGCTCTGCCTCTTGGATTGGCGGTGAAACGTCTTCATGAAACCTACTGTGTCCAGTTGCTCTCAAAGTAACACATTTTACCTGGGAATCTACACAGGCATCTACTTGATGTAAATAAGCTTCCTTGTTTGTAGGTCATGCTCTCATGGGAAACTGTGAACTGCATCGCTGTGGAGTGGAAAAATGGTGTGAAGACTCAGTATGCCCAGGCTGCCAATAATGCCAGGGTAGTAGGATCCCAAGTGGCACACATGACCGCTTTCCTCATGGTAAGTTCTTACTGGAGTATGTGAGGAAGGTGAAGTGTTTAACACGAAGAGACACAAACAAAGAGATTGAGAAAAGAATCTCACAGTAAAATAATAAGAAAATAAATAAAAGTCGTAGCTATTAATCCACATATGGAATGGATTGTTTAAAGCAATGTTTTCCCAATTTTTTTTTCCGAGAACCAATTTTTTTCAGTCACTGAACTTCACAACCAAATCTAGAGGACAATATTCCTAAATCATTGACCATTTTTAATGTGGATATTTTCTTGTTGATCCAGTGAGTTCTAAATAATTAGTATAACTTAAGTTTTAAACAACTTTAAAACTTAAGAGAAATTGAACCAGCAGCAATGCTGTGAACTCTGAGGAAAATTGATGCGAGGCGACACAATAAAAAAACTCTTGCGACTTTTTTAGGAAACAATGATTTAAAGTAAAACCTTGAGATATTAAAGGATTAATAACGATCAACTTTCATACTTGCCTGAGGAACCTTTTCAATATTACTATATATATATATATATGTATATATGTATATATTAAATATATACTTTTTTCTTACAGTGTGTTTAAAAAGTGCAATGACATAGTAGGTTTGTTGAGGACGCTTCACCGCTCACTTCTGAACTCCAGTTCTAAACTCAAGAAGCGTCTTAGATGAGAGGTGAAATGTCTTCAAGAAACCTACTATGTCCAGTTGCCCTCAAAGTAACACATTTTGGATTGAATGACCAAGAATCTAAACATATTGAACTGATGTGTTTATAAACAATACACGTAACCTTAGTTGTTCAATAACCAACAATTACAGATTTTAAATGTCCTTTTCTGTGCAAAAATTGTTGAACCCATTTCTCTAATTTTGCATTTGTTTTGCATGACAAAGAGCAAATTCAGACAGAGATCTAATATGTTCCACATCATTGGACATAGTATTGGAGCTCATGCTGCAGGAGATGCTGGGCAAAGAACCCCAGGACTTGCACGCATCACAGGTGCAGTAAACTGCTTAATGTCATTCATTAGAGGAGTGTATATAATATATACTCTGAAAACTACTGTTGTATACTAACTGATAACCCTAAAATATATGTTGAAGGAAACTGGCAAATAGCTATTATTATTATAGTTGAGCTGGCTCAACTAAAAAAAAAAGTATTTTATTGATGCTAATTTTGGAAATTATTGTGTTAACAGCTGCAGTTGCTGTAACTGCTGTTAACTGGCTGCTGGGTTGGTTCCTACTTACACAGTGTAAATTTGTTTTCATGTTCAGTTGAACAAGATGCTGAAGTACTTGCAGGAATTGAAGAAAGACTGTCATAAAAATGAACAAAGATCGAGGGCCCACACTAGTTAGGCTTTGGTGCTACTTTTTAAATGACCACGCAACAGGGATTAATCCACATGGAAAATATAAATTTACTACAGAGAATATTGAACATACACTATACAAATATAATATGTTTTTTTACAAAAAGATAGACAGATAGATAATATTCATTCATTCAAATAAATTTGTCATCAATTTATGATGATAATTTGTCTTTTTGTGTGTATTTTCAAATTACAGCATTATAAAATAAAATATCTGAATTTCTCTGTATAGGTCTGGACCCAACTGAACCCTACTTTGCAGACACAGATGCTTCTGTGCGTCTGGACACTAGTGATGCTACCTTTGTGGATGTCATTCACACTGATGGACTTCCCTTCAGCAACAAACTTGGTACACATAACTTTAAACCCCACCAGTTGTGGACAGCAGGTGTAAATACAGTCAAATCAGTGCTTCTACTTCTCTGTGAAACTAATGGCAGAAATGTGATTGAGCTTTGGTTTGTTTATTAGTTTGTGTTATTTGTACAATGTCAATACCAACAGTACAAACACTACAATACTGATAACATGGATGGACAATACTGATGACAATTTCACATACAGGACATGAAGACAGGAACAAAAACTTACTGCTATGTCACCTGGATTGGAAATTTATAGGAAATCAGGTCTTACAGTTATAAAGATGCTAAATTAATTGGATTGGTATTATGGGGTTCAGGATTGAGAAAAGTCATAACTCGAGTTTTATTTATGGTAAATATAAAACATGTTTGTTTTTCAATCTCAGGTCTTGGAATGTCTCAAGCTATGGGCCACATCGACTTCTACCCTAATGGAGGAGAGCTGATGCCTGGATGCTCCGCTAACAAAGGCAGTGTCTCTGATCTGGATGCAGTCTGGCAAGGTGATCCTTGATTAAAAAGTAATTAATAAACTGAAGATGGTCCACAGCCTCCAGGTATAGAGCTATAAAATTGTATAGTCTTTGTTTTAACCCATTCCAGCATATGTATAAAGCACTGTTTGGAATCCATTTGGTCCACTGTAGAAGACTACAGGGTGAATTCCTATGTATCAGTAACATTAAGTAAAACCATGGAGGCAGCCATGTTGAAGGACTGTTGTCATCAATCAGCTACTGGATTGGTCGAGGACAATCACTTGTCAAATCCTATTACATTTTGATGAAGCTAGGTCTGCATAAAAAGCATCCCCAAAAAGAATGGACAGGAATTTTGACCCAATTGACTCTATTACCTCTATTACTGTGTCATGTTTCCGCAAACACATTTTCTGTACGTCCTTGGTGCACAGGCTAGCACAAAACCACAGTGTTCTCATTTCCTTTATAACTTCTTCAACCAGGTACAAAGAAATTCAATGCTTGCAACCACGTCCGAGCTCATCAATACTACACCGAGAGCATCGTCAAACCTGGGGGATTTGTGGCTTTCCCCTGTGCTAACAAGGATGCTTTTGCTGCTGTGAGTTTGACAAAATCTGAAACCAGAATGGCAATCTGCTTTTGAATTATAGTATTACAAAAATTTGTATTCCTGCATATAGTTTAAAAAACATCACTAAATGCTTGTATGTATGCCTCAGACATAGACAGGGTTTCCAGTAGTGCCATTCAGTACTTTTGATAGAACTATAACAGATTTTACCCTTCTGTGACAGTTTGAGGACATATAATGTTGATCTGAGTGTTCAGTGTTGATCTGAAACGGTGCATCCAAAAAATATGTGATATCTGGGACACAGATATTGAGCGCACAACCCTAACTAGTTTTGAAAACAACCAAAAATAGACCTATTTCAAGTATTCTATAGTCTCAGTGATCATTTCTCGCGTTGCTCCTATTTACAGGAGAAGTGTTTCCCCTGTAAAGATGGCAGTTGTCCACTGATGGGCCACAGAGCCGACAAGTTCACTGTCAGCGGAGCTCCTGAAACAAGCTACTTTCTCAACACAGGGGATTCAGAGCCCTTTGGCCGTAAGTAGAAAAAGCTATTTAGGTGGTAATAATTGCCAGGGCAGAACAGATACTCAGAGACAAGAGTGCTGACTTGACTTGTGACTGTTCCTCAGTGGAGGACCTTCTGTTATGTTTGAGTGTTATTGAAAATGCGGTTGACATGGTTGGACCCAAATGCAGCACTCGGCTTTTTGTTGCTGTAGCTGTTTTTTTTTTTTTAAAAAAAAAAACAACAAAATTGACAAAAGCTAAACAAACTTTGGCATATACATTTCTCCAGAGGTGTTTACTTTATAAAGATGTTCTATAGACTTTTACATCTGAAATAGTTTGCCTTCCTCAGCCCAAGATCTCTTTACAACAGCAGCAGTGGAACACAACAAACCACAACAGCACAATACAATCTATCCTCACCACAATATCTGTAAATCTGTCTGTCTGTCTGTCTAGATATCGGCCTGTCTGACAGTTTATCTGTCAAGAATCTACAGTATATTTACATAACATGTAAATGTACTGTGTATATTGGTAGACATATTTTGAAATATAGAGCAATAATCTTCTAGACTCATTTTACCAGCTCTACAAAATAACCTATTTAGTTGAACACTGTCACCAAAGTAATTTCTAATTTACTTGCAGAAATTTGAGAATGGGACATATTGTCAACAACTATTCTTTTTCTTTCATTTTTTTTCTTTTCATATCCAGGATACAGCTATAGAATTAAACTAACCCTGGATGGTGCCATCTGGCCTAACCCTGGTTTCATGTTTGTGTCACTGAATGGAAATGATGAAAGCAGTCAGGAGTACCAACTTCATGTGTAAGTGTCTTCAGCTTACAGCAAGAATTCTACCCAAACATTTTTCCATTATGGCCTCTTTTTTGGATAATATTTTATTGGAAAGTAGTTAAATATACAAAAGAATTAAGAAATAAGTTTAATAGTTGGTTTTAGTGGATAGTGCGGTTCAGGTTTTCTTTCTTATTTTTAATTCTAGAGGAACGCTGATGCCTGGAAGAACCTATGAGATGCTGATCAATGCTGAAGTGGATGTGGGTGATGTGACGGAGGTGAAGTTTCGCTGGAGGAATCACATCCTAAACCCCATGAGACCCAAATATGGGGCATCTAAAATTGAACTGCAGAGAGGAAGAGATGAGAAAATGTGAGTATTATAGAACCCTTGAAACTCAACTAGTACCCACATAAAATTCAACATTAATAATTATTTATATTTGTTTTATGCACTTTTTTTATCAACACTGCCACATGGTCACTGCCCAGTGTGGTGGTCATTGTTGAACATAGACTGCACACTACTATGTTACACTGGATAGTTGCAAAAATACTTAATTCACAATTCAGTTTGTATAAGTGGTTTCTTGATCTCTTTATAGATTCCTGTACTGTGGAACATATAATGTGAATGAAGATGTGGTCCAGTCTGTCACCCCCTGCCCAGTGTGATGGTTATAACCCTTGTGTCTATATGATTTATCAGTAAACATTCAGTTGGGGTCTTACAATTGACTATGTTTTGTTTTCTTTGGTAAATAGTGTCAACATCCATTTATTTCTAAACGGGAAATAAAATAGGAATAAGAATGTGAGGCTGAGAGCATGAAGAGTATAACAGTTGTCTAGAAAAATTAGTGGAGATTTGAGGGATTAAACGGGACTGTTTGGTTAAACACAATCAAGTAGACTGAGCAAATAATGAGACTGAACAAAAAGAGATAGCAACAAAATAAAAGAAAGGAAAGATTTTAAACTGGGAGGAGGTTTAAAGAAAGGAGATCCTCCTAGAAAACATACATAAGGTACAAAAGCTGAGATGTATATGTTCACACACAAAGCCTTTTTTTCGCACTGCAGCAAATCAACTGAATTTCAGTTCAAGACACAAGATGGCAAAAGATACTATTCACCTATGCTGGTGTGTGACCTGTTCTTATGTCTCTATATCTTCCTGCATCCACATGGACTAAAGAACTCTTATTTTGAAAATACACCTAATTCTTAACATAACACACGCCATGAAGCGTGTCTGTTTTTCAAGGAAGGTCAGCATTAAACTAATATTTAAGTGGACATACATAAAAATCTGACTTCATAAAGTCAACATTGCTGTTTTTTAAGTAATGTATATGGCAGAACATGCTTTCGGTGTAATGGCCACCAACACTTAGCTAAAATATCAAGATTGGTCCTAGGAGTTTCCACAACAGTTCGCATTAAACATCATTCCAGTCCCAATGGAAACAACAGGGATTGCACTAAATTTAAAAAAGTTTCATTTTAAGATTGTTTTCATTAGTTAACACGTCTGTCCTTCTCTCCAAACCACAGACAAAGATGTCAGAATTTGGCGTAACAAAGTGTTTAAAATTGTCAAAAAGGTAAACGTGATCAAAACCAAAGTATGAATGATTAACAAAAAAGATGTAATGATGAAATAAATGATGAAAAGTGCAATAAAAACAAAGTATAAAGGATTGGAAAATAATGTAAAAATTATAAACCAAGTACCAGAGAAAAATGTTAAAAAACAGAAGCAGCCTGTCAATGACTCAGGTGTCAATACGAGCAATGACTGCCTTATTGTCCACAAACATAAGATTTTATACAGCTTTTTCTGCGTCATAGTCAAGAGGTTCCATCTACATAGTTCTTTGTCTCTTCAGCAGGTGTCTTCTCGACATACATCATCCATTCCCTTATCTTGGTGAGTTTGAGCTGGTTCTAAAAACCCCCCTCTGTCTCTTGTGGAGACAGTCAGGTTCACACAATGATGAACCACCAAACAGCTGAAGTGTCAGTTGGAGCATAAGCACATTGGTGTAACATTATTTTGCATGCATCAGTCTAATTAATATCATATTAGCAATCATAGTATTGATACAAGGAGTCAACCAAGTAATAAACAAACCAAAAGTAATATAATTAACACAGGAGTAAATACTTTCACTCAGAATTCTACCAAAGATCGGTTCTTGTTTTACATCAGTCTACTAGATATTGTATAATAGATTATTGATTTGATGCAAAATATCACGCAAGTAGTATACAAACAAACCAAAAGTAATACAATTAATACAGGAGTAAATTAAAGGAAAGTTCAGAGGTCACTGTTCACTTTTCATGCCCACCCAATCCATCCTTGCTGCCTGGGACCAGGCACTCAACTCAACTCAACTCAACTCACAGGTGTTACTTTCTAATTCACAACTCTGAAAATTGATGAAGAAAAAGATTATTGTAAGGAATACAGCTCAAGTTTTATCAAAGTTGAACATTCTTTTATATTAATATGAATTTAAGTTCAGTTATGGCAGAGCCTGGGCTATAAGTATTTTGATGATTAACTTATCACAGAACAAATAATAAACCCTACAGTCTCCATCTATTCCATACTGACTGAGACCACTGGTCAAATTCCCAACCATATGGCCATCTGCCCAAAAAGTAAATTTTGTTATTAAATTATTTTGTTATTATGATAAAATGTAAAAAAAAGAAATAGAGTTCAGATTGTTCATGCATGTTCCTTAGCAGATTCAGTGGATATATTTGACAAAGGCAATTGACGGAGGAACTACATGAAGAGGATAAGACCACCCACAGATGATTTATCCATGTAGTCACAGATGACACCAGAATGGTGGGAATGTTCAAAGCTTTGTAAATGTTGGCTTAACACGTGCTGAAATGACGCAGTTTCAGGGACTCAGTCAGGGTCAAGCAGCTGTTTGTCCTTCACACTGCTGATACGTTGTCTCTTTACGTCTTACCATGACCAGGGGTTAGTGACGCAGAAACCCTGCCTACAAGACGTTTTGTCTTACCTGTTATTCATGTCATTTTAATTCATGAATCCACTGTTTTAAAATCGGAGGAAACTGTCTGTGAGAATAATTAAGACACCAGTGGATGTGTTGATAACCACAAACTTTTATTTTTGTTTAACTTTCTCTTTTTGAGGTGCTTACTCGGATTTGAGTCACTCACGCCGAGGAAAACAAAAACTTGATCTGCTGCTGTAATTGTTACGTCAACTTTAAACAGAATACGAAGGACACATGATAACTCAAATAGGCATTGATTTGTTACTCTTTGAAACTCAAAATCCATTTGGTTGTGTTTTTGTTGCCTTACTGAATGTCCCCTAGACTGGGGATCCCCATTCCCCAGTTCATGGACCCGTGCTGGTCTGTATAATCCAGTCACAATCCTTTATTATTTTTTTAATCAAAAAGCAATCTGACAATGTTTTTAAACCACAGGTCATTCAGACTCTGATACTCACAAAATACTATAAGATGTTTTATTTTGGAAATTGACTCCTTTAGTGATGGTGTGGTAGTGCAGTAACGGCTGATCCTGGCTGAACTGTTTCTGGTACCACGGTTCTTTACAGTGGGCTCTTTTTCTTTGTTGAGTCTTCCACGGACCAACGAATCACGCACATTACCATTTTGTGTAATATGCATGTATGTAATACAATAAAGTTTGCAAAATATAAATAACTTAAAGGATTAAATCTGCACTGTTAATGCTTTGTAAGGAACCCTGGCACAGCAGTGAAAAAAGTGGCAGTAGCACTTTGCCTTGAACAGCTGCAGAGAGGAAAACCAAAGGTGTGAAAGTCTCTTTTCTCCACATCCTGAAGTCAGCCCTGGGTCACAGTCATTTGAGCAGGTGTCTAAGTTGGTCTTGAAGGTTTTTGGAGTGTTCCAAACTGGAGAATGGAAAGATTTAACATACTTAGTATGTGTCCTAAACCATAAAAAAGAAGAAGAGTATTAAACCACAAAAGTACTCACTTTTTTTGGATAGCCTCCTGCCTACAGACACAGACCAAAAACAATGGATTGATTTTATTTGGATTTTCGATAAAAGACAGACAACTCTGTACTATCAAAACCTCACTTCAATTAGCTATTTTTTAAAATTGTTTTTTTATGACAGCAAAATGGTTGCAATTAGTAACAATAGGAACTTACAGTGACTGAATTACTCTTATAATCTCATACATTGCATTAGTGTGAGTTGCCTATTGTGATTGGACTGTAATTATTAACCCTCTAATGCAAAGTTGATGCAATTCTAACATTTTCTTAATTTTCAGGCATTTTAAGTGACGTTTAAAGAATACAATTATTAACATTATGAGCCTATGTGTTCTAATGAGGACCTTGATTAGTAATATTAGGGATATTAGGCAATTTTGAGGCACCACCACTCAAACTCTAACTACTTCCATGTCCACCCTCACTGCATCCATAAATGTCCTCCTTGGCTTTCCCTCTAGGAACAGTCTTCTACCAATGTATTCACTGTCCCTCCTCTGAACATGTCCAAAAACTCTCAATCTGACTTCGAACTGTCCTATCTATGTTGACCCTCTAAATTTCTCTAAAGAGAATCTCAGCATCCTTAACTCTGCCACCTCCAACTCTGCTTCCTGTCTTCTGCCTATTCCTAGTGTCTCTAATCCACCCATCATGACTAGTCTCACAACTGTCCTGTAAACCTTTCCCATCACCTTATCTGACACTCTTCCATTGCAAATCACTCCTGAAAATTTTTCTCCAGTTGTTCCATCCTGCCTGTACTCTATTCCTAACCTCTCATCCACAGTCTCCACTGCTCTGAACAGTTGACCATAAGTATCTTAACTTCTGGACCTTGATCACCTCTGCCCCATGTAACCTCACCATTCCATTGTTCTCACTGCCCTTCATTCCTCCTCTCTCTGGAGAAAACCATGTAACTGAAAATATATGAAACCTAATAATTTTTATAGTAATACTAGAACTCTAGTACTTTTGAAATGTTCAATTGCTAATTAAAGCACTGGTCAATTACAATTAAGGCTCAACTGTATTGTTTAGAGCTTAATAACTACCATTATATATAACTATTATACTATTCAGATAGATTCTTATTTGGCAATACTTACTGGTACTGTAGATGAGTAGTGATGATGGACATTTTCCTCAGACTCTAGA
Organism: Paraplagusia blochii; assembly: GCA_016785265.1. Taxonomy (NCBI): domain Eukaryota; kingdom Metazoa; phylum Chordata; class Actinopteri; order Pleuronectiformes; family Cynoglossidae; genus Paraplagusia; species Paraplagusia blochii. Next base: position 16,385 of record JAFBJS010000763.1, read on the forward strand.
AAAAACAAATGAGTTAACAGGTAAGAAAAACTAAATAAAATAATATGTAAAGCTTTCACAGAGTATACAGAATAAAGGGTGTGAAATAACATTATATAATATTACATATACCTGTTTTCAGTCCTAAAATTAAATCCACCCCCTTAAAGGTCCTCATTACCTCTCATATTTCACTGTTGAGCAGGAGATATATAATTTGTAAACTAGTACAACACCTTGTGGTACGTTCTCTGTCACTTTTTTGCAGAAGTGCAACTCTGCTTATTTGTATCTAACTTGTTGTAATAACACATGAAAGTGTACTTACATCCTCAGAGTGTAGGATGGCATCCTCCTGAATCACTACATTCCTGGCTGCTTGGCCAAGAAGCTGAAATAGCACACCAGGAGCACATATTATAATAAATATCTTGGAAAAAAAATCAAATAACTGTTTCGCTACTTTCAGATAACAAGGCATGCATTTATCACGCTTAGTGTTGTGTAAATTACCTTCTATTTATAGATATGCCACATTTATTCATTAATTTACTGCTTTTTGTCGATCTCCTCTGCTCTAAAGGGCAGGAGCAGAGGAGTAAAGAGCCAGTCAGTGCTGCGGTAGACAGGGGAAGCTAACACTCCAGCCAACCAAGGGTTGAGTGGGGCGGGCCCAACGTATGTTAACCCGGCTAATGTTTTATTTGTTCGGTTGACACATCCTTTAAAATTTAAAGGATGTGTCCTAATTAAAATTTAAAGGATGTGTCAACCGAACAAATTAAGCTTATTCTTTTAGTAGACAAACATGACTTAATATTTCCAAAACCTTTATTTTTGAAGAAGCATCAATATTTTACAGGTTACAAGTTACTTATTGGCTGGTACTACAAATATAGTTGGTATTGAAATGGCCCGTTATAAAGACAATAGCTACGTTTTCATCAACAGCTACATCTCAACTACTAAAACAGAAACCTACCTACGACGAGAAAGCGGTTGCGATGTAGGTTTTATTTAAACATAATAATATTGGAATGCACTTCCGTCACTCACTTCCTGTGATACACCGACAGAGAACATATATCGAGAATCATCTGTTTTATATTCACCTCTTGACTCCGTGAGCCTTTGAGCACCTGGCGTGTTAAAGCAATGACGTCCCCGCTACAGCAGCCCACCTTGTCAGATAATAAACCTTTTACAGACTGCCCGAACCGCGACTGAGACTCTACCGACGCCATCTTATGTTTTGATCTAGCAACGGCGTGTCAAGAGGGTCAAAATACATGTATCGGCTAATGCGCCTAAAAATTAGATATGGGGATTAGATTCGACTATAAAAGATATATAATTTTAAGTCAACACACACACATTCAAAATAAAAAAGTGAAAGGGTAACCATTTTATTTATGTTATTTTTTTTAAACTCCTCTCCATCTCACTTTCTGCAGGTGCTTGTGTTTTGTCTTTCTGTGAACAATGATATGTTCAATACCGCCATGGATTTTTTTTTTAAACACTTGAGCAAAACTCTTGAATATCTTTGAAGTGCTTCGTGTATATTTTGGCTAACTTACTTGTTTTGGCTCAGTTTTCTTCTTCTCACATAACTCTTGGTAGTTAAACACTAATACGCAATAAATTCAAGGAGTGTGACATGTAGGCAGTATGTGACATTCCAAAGAATTTATTTTCAAATATCTTGTGAGTCAATCAAAGTTTATGTGGTCGATACTAATGGTTTTGTGCAGTGGTTGGCAAATCAATTGTGGTATTATCTTTTTGAATTGCCACACGTGCTCATAATCAGAGTCAAGGATGTGGCATTGAAGGTGCAGTTTATAAGCCAGTTTCTTGAGCACTGGACACTGTGCAGCTTCTTTCTCTGAGGCTCTGTCCCTGCTGTGTCTAACTCCTCTGTCAGGGCCTTTATTTTTCAGATATGGCATGGTTCTTTTACTTTTGTCTGTTTTTGGTCATGTTTTTAGCATTGTTTACTCTGGGTTTAAGACCCCGGCCTCCTGAGCCCCCTCAACTCCCGGCACTTCCTCTGATTGGCAGTTTACTCAGTCTGTGGAGCCGGCACCCTCCCCACGTACTTTTCAAGCAGTTTCAAAGGAAATATGGACATACATACTCCTTGAAGATGGGTTCGCACAACGTAGTCATTGTCAACCACTACAAATACGCCAAGGAGGTGCTGTTGAAGAAGGGAAAGACATTTGCAGGACGTCCCAGAACGGTGAGTGTAGCATCACCCCCTTCGGGGTTCTGATTCATTACTATTCATGTTTAGTTTTTTTTGTTTGTTTGTTTGTTTCTGGTCTGATCAAGGTGACAACAGATATTCTGACCCGCGATGGGAAAGACATAGCATTTGGGGACTTCAGTGCAACATGGAGATTCCATAGGAAAATTGTTCATGGAGCTCTCTGCATGTTTGGAGAAGGTTCCATCTCCATAGAGAAAATCAGTGAGTCCTGTTTACATTTTTTTAATACAATTAAATCCAGACTTTTGGAAATTATATACAGCATACAGAAGAAATATTATTCAGGAAATAGCAACATTATAAGGACAAGTACTTTTTAAGGTTATTGTTGAATATAATTTTGTGACTTTTCAATATATATATATATATAAGAAATACATAAACTGTATGCATGGCAATAATTATGTAAAAATAACAGAAAAAATAACCTAGAAGGATAAGTTTTATTGTAAAAAGAAAATTAATTTATTAACAACATGACATGACATGTTTATGCCCTTTTTATCCTTGGTGTTAACACATCATGTATTGTAATATTAATACTAATGGTTATTATTATTATAACGAACATTCTGAACCCTTAATGTGCAGCTGTTACACGGCCAGTAAGGAGGCAGAGTAGGGTCTCGAAGATTTCACGATCAAGGTCACCAGCTGCATGGCGCTCCACCCACTGCCCCATGCTAATATAGGTGGATGGGAAAAATGTAGTGGCCACATTTGGTTGTCACAATGAAAAGTACTTCACGTTCACTTTGGTGTTGTCATTTTAGATAAACACTATTTAATATTTACACCTACTTCTGGTAATCTGATGATGATATGTGAATGTCAAAGTGATTTATATGAACTGGAATGAATGAATGAATGTTGAACTACTACTATTGCGTATCCCCTCCAGTTTGCGCTGAGGCCAAGACCCTGTGCTCTGTCCTCTCTGAGTCGGCATCTGCTGGACTCTCCTTGGACTTGTCCCCAGAGCTGACCAGAGCTGTCACCAATGTCATTTGTTTCCTCTGCTTCAATTCATCCTACAACCGTGGAGATCCAGAATTTGAGGAAATGCTAAAATATAGTCAGGGCATTGTGGACACTGTTGCAAAAGACAGCCTGGTTGACATCTTCCCTTGGTTACAGGTAAGACAAGTAAATCAAAATATCTATTTGTTATACCAATCTGGGAGTACTGTAAGGCGAGGGTTTTAATATCAAATGAGCAGGAGCCATTGTCATCATGTCTTCATCATGTCTTTGGAAGATCAAAGTAGGGATTGAGTATAAGAACTCTTTAATGGGCAAACATAATACTGGCTATGTCCTTATTTCACACGTAAATATTAGTTGTCATAATACAGATTTCTTCCTTTAGATTTTCCCTAATGCTGGACTGCATCTTCTAAGGAAGTGTGTTTTAACCAGAGATGAACTTCTACAGAAAAAATATGATCAACACAAGGTAAATAACTGTAGTTATTTTCAAAATGTATTTTAAATTGTACATCTCTTATAAGTTAATAGTTGCAAAAGTAAACATGAATAAAAAGTCAAGACAAATCAAGATAGACTGTTAAGTTTATGGTATAAATCTCCTTCCATTGATACAATACTAAGTGTTTTAGTTAATGTCTCCAGTGTGTGCTTGGCACTAGTAGCTTCTGTTTTCTGTTTTCTATACAATAGCAGATTTGTTGGAAACTACGGATGTAACAATAACTTTATTCTGATATCCAATATGCCAGTATTGTCCAAACACTTGGTTAGTCAGACTTGGTTAGTCAGTCCAATATCAATCAATATGATACTGCAGGGCAGTGGTAGTCTGGTTGTTAAGACCTGAGTTGCATGACTCAGTCAAAAATGGGTCTGATTGTCGTATGACTGCAAAATTTGTGGCATAATAGCATAGAGTATGCTGGGCTTAAAAGATGAATTAACAAAGTGCTTCTGAATTACCCCCACCCCCTTTCCTGTATTGAAATACTATTTTAGCCAAGTAATATCTATTTATTTTTCAAACCACTGAGCCATATGAATTCTTTTATTTTTGTATTTTTCATACAATTCCTTAGCTTACGATTCCCAGGTTATAAAACAAATGAGTACAATGCTGCCATCTAGCGACCTTCACTTTCATATACAGGGACACATTCATTGGCCTAACCCAGGTAACCCAGGTTGAGTTATCGGTTTTTACTATCTGAGGAAAAAAAATAACAGTTAACAATACTTACAAATAATACGTAATTATGCTAATATTAGTCCAATATGATCGGTCTACCAATTATTGGACAACCCTTCAGAAAAATTAAAATCACTTATCTTAATTACTTTTATCACAACTTCCTAATTTACACAATAAAATGCAATGCAACCTTAAAAAATTCTTAACTAATATTATCCTCTCCACACTTATAATTGTTTAGGTAGACTACAGCGACCATGTGCAGAGGGACCTACTGGACGCTCTGCTAAGAGCCAAGCGCAGTGCTGAGAACAACAACACAGCGGAGATCACAGACCAGTCAGTGGGCCTAAGTGATGACCACATCCTCATGACAGTTGGAGACATTTTTGGAGCTGGTGTGGAGACCACCACTACTGTTCTTAAATGGGCCATCATCTACCTTATTCATTATCCACAGGTAAAACTGCACCACCAATCAATCAAGAATTAGGTATAGGCTATGACAGTGTTCCCCGACCTTAATTGCACCACGGACTAGTTAGATCTCTTGTACTATGAACCAGTCGTTAAGCTGTGGCAGATAAATAACCCTTAATTAAATTAAATTACCAGTGTTCAGAAATATCCTACCTATATAATCTTGCTACCTGAATTAACTGTGCATGGGCACAACAAGGATTTCTCAAGTGCCCACAGCCTATAACTTCCTGCAACCAGGCCAGTATAAAAACTTTCTTTTATCTTTTATCAGTAACTCACATTATTATGAATTTATTGTTGTTGTCTTCAGTGAGAAAATATTTCCAAATATAGTTGCATTATTTATGATGGAATCCTAGCCATTCTATTGTTAAGTTCTTTTGTTGATATGGGTATGGATCAAGTCTAACTAATAGCCAGATGGGGGCAAAAGGAAACTCTGTTATTATTTCTCTGCGGCCCGGCACCAATTCACCCTTGGGCTGGTGCCAGTCCCCGGCCCAGTGGTTGGGGACCACTGGGCTATGACATATGTATTAAACCTAGAGCACAAACATACAGTAACTAACAGAAACAGTACAGAATATCTTTGGTCAGAATCAGAATTAGAGTAAGAAATACGTACTTTATTGATGGCGGATTTGGCCTAGAGTCAATGTCTCTGTCATCAGTGTCGGACACCATGGTTCACCTCATGGGCAAGACTGAATCCCAACTATGGCGGTTGGTGTCTTCCAGTGGACTCACCATCTGGAAGAAGGTTCATCAGGGTCTGATATGGTCAGGTTTGATTTGGGTGGTGGTCATGGAGACTACTGCCCCTGTGACCCAATAACAGATAAGTGGATAAAGCAGATGTATGGAACTCTTTGGAGAGTGGTTTTCAATTAATTTCATACCCCCACCCCAATCACATTCTCAGTCTTTTCTCATGCATGTTTCCCTCTGGCTATCTCCTAAACCAGGGATTCTGAACCATTGGGCCCCGGCCCAAAGTTGGGCCGCAGGCGCCCCCTAGAGGGCCGTGAAAATTTTAAACTGCAATTATTAAGGGCCCCAGGTCAACCCGACACTGAAAAAAATTGGGCCGCGGTGCCAAAAAGGTTAAGAATCCCTGTCCTAACCCCAATGTGTGAATTGAATCCAACGTTGAAACAATCCTGGTGATGGTTTAGTTGTCTGGGAGGGTCTAAATGGGTCTTTAAGGGTCTATGCAGTATACAAAGGCCCCACTTCTATCAATTTTCTACCTCTTTCTATCTCTTTTTAGTTTGTTGTACTTTGCTGAGAGACCACCAACCTGACCAACCCCACCAACCTCAAAACACACTTTCACATCATGTTCTCATTCAATGATTAATCTACTATTCGCAGTACAGTGTTAGACATTTAAATGGCTGTGTGCATGTAGGTGCAGAGACTTATCCAAGAGGAGCTGGACACCAAGGTGGGTGGTGGGCGGACACCCAAGCTCTGCGACAGAGGGAATCTGCCCTACTTGGAGGCCACCATCAGGGAGGTGTTGCGCATCCGCCCCGTAGCCCCACTGCTTATCCCTCACGTAGCTCTAAGTGACACCAGGTAGAAGCAGTCAGAGTCAGTCCTTTTACAAAAAAATGTTTACATCCTTCATGTGCTGAATCTCCTTTTGTTATTGCAGTCTTGGGGATTTTTCTATAAGAAAAGGAACTCGAGTTATCATCAACCTGTGGTCCCTGCATCATGATGAAAAGGAATGGAGGAATCCTGAAGTCTTTGACCCTGGTAGGTGGCAGTTAGCAGTCGTAGACAGGAGTTTGCAAAAGAAAAAAAAAACATGTAAGTTACTACATTAAAAACTTTGTGAACTTAAGAACAGCAAGTTCTCTTCTATTTCACTTCATTTGTTGTAAGACCCTCACTAACAGGGACCTGTGAACTCGGTGAACCTTGGTGGCAACTGAGATGTTCAGTTTCTGGGCATATATTACCATTTACAAACCTCCCCTATTCTACAAACTACTGATATACTAGGTACAAAGATGAGCCAATCAGAGGAACAAACAGAGCTGCATGCTAGATGCTGTGTCTATGTCTTTTAGGTTAACAGAACTACCAATAATCTCATTTATTTAGATGTGTTTTTAAATTGTGAAAATAATAAAACATCTTGTACCAATAAGGTAAAGTATCGAAGAGGGTAAGAAGCCTAAAACGCTGAGATAATGACTCAAAGGTAGTTTGCAAGAACAAACTACGCAAAAATTGTATTAATAATAATAATAATAATAATAATAATAATAATAATAATAATGATAATTTGTAATAGTAGAGTGTCAGCTAAGGTAAAGGGAAAGTTTTACAGAACAGTTGTAAGACCAGCCATGATGTATGGATTAGAGACACTAGCATTACACAGAACACATGAGGCAGTGCTGGAGGCGGAGGAGTTAAAGATGCTGAGATTCCTTTTAGGGGTGACTAGAATGGACTGGATCAAGAATGAGGTAATTAGAGGGACAACACAGACATGAGGGTTTGGAGAAAAAAAGCTAGAGAAGCTAGATTAAGATGATTTGGACATGTTCGGAGGAGGTACCTACCAGGTAGGAGACGAAGAGGAAGGCAGAGGAGGAGATTTATGGATGCAGTAAGGAAGGACATGGAAGTAGTTGGAGCTACTAGGTGTCTAGAGCAGAAGATACAGAAGACAGGGTGAGATGGAAAATGTTGAGTGGTTGCCACAGTGAAAATGGACAAGTCAGAGAAGAAGAGCACTAACCCTAACCCTAACCCATTCATGAGATTCCAAATACCAATAAGAACTTTTCTGATATTTACTGAAAGTTGTAATCTTCCAAATCGCCTAACTTTAGCATCTTCTGCTTCTACAGGCCGCTTTATTGACAGTAACGGAACAGGTCTTATTCTACCATCCGCCAGCTACCTCCCATTTGGTGCGGGGATCAGAGTGTGTCTGGGTGAGGCCTTGGCCAAGATGGAGCTTTTCCTCTTCCTGTCCTGGATACTGCAGCACTTCACTCTCTCTGTCCCCCCAGGAGATATGCTCCCCAGTTTGGAGGGCAAATTTGGTGTGGTCCTCCAGCCAGCCAAATATAAGGTGACTGCTACGCCCAGACAAGGCTTGGCCATTAACAGGGCTGAGACATTTTGATACCATCAGATTTTAAAGGTTAAGGATACTTGAAAGAAATGTATAAAGAAATACATGAATATGTGGCAGTTTGTGAGGTTGAATAAAAAAAAACTAACTTGACCCCGAGAGCTACTTGTGTGATACAGACTGCTAATCAATGTAATAATCATTAGTTCTGAACATATAAAGATATAGTTCACTCTCCCTACCATTGCCATTGGCCCATTTCTGGAAGATGATCTTCCAATAATGAAAATGATCTAGACTAACAAGGCTAAGTCTCGTCCTTACTGACTAATTGATTGCCTGTATATTACTCTCAATAACTAAAATTTAGTCTAGTAGTGGTACTAGTTATGTACAGTCAAAATGATTATTCAGCAATAGCTGTAGTGCCTCTTTATTTAGTAAACAAGTACAACATACAGTATATTTCTATGTTTTATATTATTTCTTCTTCTAATAAACAAATTAAATTCTTACTGTTGTAGTCAGTTCTGCTTCCATATAGTGATTCTTACAAGAGGAGGTGTGTTTTTTTTACGTGTACATATATATTTTTTTACGTATACATATATTCACTAGGGATGGCTGATATATCGGTCCATTGATATTATCGGGCCGATATCAGCAACCTTTTTTATTATCGGAGCATATCGGTATCGGTTTTTCCACCAATATTCAAAATCCGATGCTGCAAAGCTGTGGTCTCCCCGAATAAGCTGGATTTCCTAACACTTCCTTATGGGGCACTGACACTTTGACCGACACGTGATAAATGATGTCCTCTTAAAGGGACAACAACAATCATCAATGCTACAGTAAATGTCCGTGATCTGGAGTTTTTTGTGGATAGAAAACTGTTGTTCATAATGACTGCAAGGAGCTGGTCATGTGAGGGTGGGGGGAAACATGTTAACACGAGGCGAAGTAGCGAAGTAAAGAAAAACAATAGGAAATGGACTCAGAGAAACGACAACAACGCAGCAGCTACAGTCTCTCTCTCAAAGACTCAGGAGTTAAAATGCGGTAAAGAACAGACAAGAGCAAAATAAGTCAAAACAACTTCACGGAGCTCAGCGTTCTGGATATTCAGTCGTTCTCTCCCGCTCAAGACGCTGGTTTTACTGAACGTGTGGAGTTTCTTGAGCTCATCATGTTACTTCAATTTGAGACACAAGAGTTCTCAAACTTCATCCTTGGACCTGCATTTGGGGAATGCAGAGTTCTTACCCCCAAAATCTGTATTTACCAAAACTCAACATTGAATCATAACTCTGGGATCTGTGGTTGTATTGTAACTTCCATGAATTCCAAGATATAGATGGGGAGGCTTGGTCTTCATTGTTCAACAATAAGATTAATTTAAGTCCGGATCTGTAGCTGAAGTGTTCTCAAACGAAACTCGTTGAGGGATTAATATAGTTAATCCTATAGTTAATAGTTATCTAATCTAATCCAAGAAAATATTCAATGGCTTTTATGGGCATTCTAATGACTGCTCAATGGTTGTGGCCAATAATATCGGCCAGCTAATATTATCTACCTCATAATAGTCTAATTATAGATATCTATGAAAAATACTTGTTGGTATTTCCTTTTATAATGAAAAAGCCTTAATACAATGGCTGAGTTTGACCCTGGATTTGCTTATAGGGGAAATGTTTATGTTAGGGACAATATCAGCAAATTGGATATTAGGAAAAAGTTGATATCAGAAAAACATAACTTAAATGTTTATTTGTCACATCAAGGGTGGACTGCATCACACAATCAAAGAAGCAGTGAAGGCTAATGATTTTGGGTTTACCATGAAAGAGGTAAAGTTAGCAATTTTTTTTAAATTTCTAAGGCTGCATTGCTAATCAACAATATGCTATTCTTATTAAAAAAATGTTAAATTAGAATTCATGTTGTTACTGTGTTTACCACATTGTGAAAAACTGACCAACCATAAGGCAGTTCTGAAGGAAAGAAGCATTCTAATGGTTGGCTTGAAAAGCAATACATTTCATTTTTTGAGAACTTGAATCAACAGTTATTAACACAACCCATGACTGCACAATATATATTTATTTTTTACATTTGAACACATGTACACGTCACTTTTAGCAGTGACATTAACAATATTTAAAAGAAAGAGAAATTACTTAAGCTCTCCTTTTCATATTAAAACATAACAGATGTATAACATCAGGTTTTTTTCTGTTGTTGAAATTGTTGGCAGCAGACCACAGTTGGCACACAGCAATTTTCTAGAAATCCTACTGCATCAATAGGCTTGTCGTCACAGAAGGTTTGATGTGTTGTTTCTCCTCGATAAGGGTTAGAAGGATCAAGGACGTGATCAACAAACTCCTTGGTTATATCCCATCTGAGCAGCCTCCACTTGATGTGTCAGGTACGAAACTTCATCTTCTAGCTTCCTTTGCAATTTGTCCAACTTTTTAACCAGCACTCTAATGTCCTCCTTACCTTTACTACCCTCGTCCTGATTGGACCTTCTTTTCTTTGTCTTTTTGTCACACAAATAAGCGTCTTCCATTTTCTCATGGATTATTTTTCTATCTGTCTTCTCTTCAAATTTGTTTCCGATTTCTGCCAGGTGCAGTACAGACTTAGAATGACATCGTGTTATCCTTTCCATGCCATCCTCCAGCTGTTTCATGGTGTGGTTTCTCTGCCTCAGAAGTTGTTGCCTTTCTTCACAGTGAAAGCGCAGTGTTGAGAGGATGTCGCTGATTAATTCCTTCTCCTTATGTTGGGGTTTTCCTTCACCCGCCTGAAAAGCTGCGCAACCCTCAGTGCCTTTTTCTTCATTAGTAGATGGAATAAACACAAGCTCGAGTGCGTCGAGAGTCTGCTGCTCATTTTCCAGACACGTGGTAATTTCAGCTAAGTCGAATTTCAAAGTGACCATATCATTATTGACATTAGAAATAGTTTTGGTCAGAAACTCGCTTTTTGACTTCAGTTCCTGCCATGCATCTTTGGGATCCTTCATGCTTTCCAAAATGTTGCCCTCTTGGAAAGTCTGTGAACTCATCAGCTGTTGCTTCATTCTGGCCCTACCACTGGGCTGAGTTGGAGCGTCATTGCTCCTGACACTTCCATTCATTAGTTGTGCACCGCACTCCTCATCGGGTACACTCTGTTTTTCACTGAGACTTTGTTGCAGGCCCTTCATGCTGTTTATCATTTGACAAACTTCATATTCCAGAAATGAATTCCGGTCATTGGCAAGTTTTGTGTCGCACCTTTTAAAACAGTCCACTAGGGTCCTGACATTTTTAGTGAGTACGTTGCCGATGATAAAACTAAGGATTATGTAGGGCATTTCACTCCAGTGATCTCCTTTTGTGTGCCACAATTGCAAATGTTTAAACTCCAATTATGGAAAACACATCAAAGGCATTTGGAAAAGTTCAAAGGCAGAAGCTCCATTTGAAAGTATGATGTAATCAAAATGCAAAGGCCGCTGGATACTGCCAACTGGTGTAACTTGAGGGTTTAGACAAATAAAAAGATAAGAAATGGTTAAATGGTGAAGGAAAAGGTTTACAGGATGTTGTGAGAACAGATGTGATAAAATGATAAGAGACACTAGAAATAGGTAGAGAGACAAGGATGGACAAGTCAGGATTGATGTGATTAGAGGGACAGAGATGAGATGATTTGGATATGTTTAGAGGAGGGACAGTGGATGCATTGGTAGGAGAATGATCTAAGTGGTGGAAAATGTTGAGTTTTATCTGCTACTGTTAAGTTTGCCCGGCTGTCCGTCCTGGGTGAGGATCCCCTCCACTGTCAATCACCCTGAGGTTTCTTCCTTTTTCCCTCTCTGGAATTTTTTGGGTGTCATTCCTCAGCCAGTGTGGGCATCTATGTATAAGGGCTGGGGGTTTATTCTCTCCTTGTATTGAATATAGTTGTTTTAATGTATGGTTGCTCTGTACAGTGCCTCGAGATAACAGTTATGTTTTGGCACAAAAAAAAGGTTAATTTGATTTGGCCTGACAACCCCTGAAGTAGGGACAAGCCAAAAGGAGAAGAAGTAAACATTGAGTTACCCTATTAACATAAATTAAATCAGGGATTCTCAAAGTGTTAAGCAAGCATGATAAATCAATATGATGGCAGTTGGCAATGTTTTTGGAGTATGGTTTTTCCACACAATAAAGAGGGATAAATGAAAAAAATCCCTATGTTCACTCATTCATTTTCATCCTCTAATCAGTTATTGGGGTCTCAGGTGTAGCAGTATTCACAACTGCCCAACTGCTCCATACTGTTGACAGTGCTATGCTCAGAGCCTTGTGTCTGCTAAGGCTGCTATCTCAACCATTAGTCCAGTACAGCCACCCAACTTTATTTTAAAGATTTATAATCAAAAGCTGACATTTTAATACATTAATACAGACTAAACATGTTCTCATCTATTCAGAATCATTAAACATAGATACGAAGGGTGCTTACAACAACAATACCAAAATATCATACATAACCAGTGACAAAACTCAATATACAATGAATGAATGGTGAATTTAACAAAAATCAATAATAATAGTAATAAAAACAGTACATCAAGAGTTCATTTCTAAGAGCAGACCATGGAAGGGGTGTGGCATATCTAATGTGTGTACTTTGTGTGAATAATAAAAATATTCACCATAAAATCCTGTGTTTTTAACCTGGATGATTAGGTCAAACTGAAGGTTTTGTGGGACATATCAGATTGTGGAGGGATTCCCATACTTATTACCACTGTTTCACACTCATAAAACGGGTTTTCTGTTGTTTCCAGCCTGGTTTCAAGATAACAGTTTTGCAATTACTTGAATCTTTCTTTCTCATAACAGAGATAAACATTGGTTTTAGTTTTGTTTACAAGAACAATTCCTTCTTGTTGCTCCATTTTGTTTACCTTTGATCAGCGTTATCATGATGCGACAGGTATGGCACAATACATACTGTATATGACATATATAGGAAAAAGAATAATAGAAAAAAACACATCTTGTCATAACTATCAAACATCGTCATTGTCTTTATCATAGCATGCAACTGTTAAATAAAAAAACTTGAACCAAAGACTATATTTCGTCTCTCCATGAATTTATAAATTTAATCAATAATCATCATTAAATAATAAAATAAATTGTATTAATACTTTTATCGTTGACCCAGGTAGCTGTATTTTAGGTTTTGTTATTCTATTGATAATATTTCCAGGAATGCCGCACATACAGGCGGTTTAAGAATCGACGTCAAAAATAGCTAGGGCAAGCTAGGATCATCTACGTCATCAAAGCCCGCCGGAAGTAGTTTTGCTTTTAACATGTGATTTGTATTTGTTAGAAGAGTTGAGTGAGGAATCATGTGTGAACAAAACGAAGATTTCCAGGATAGACTGGAGTGCGCGCAGGCCGTAGGAGGGTAAGCATATATGACGTTTGTTTGACGAAACGTTTAGCGCTGTTTGTGCTGTGTGTCATGTCTCACTGTTTGTGTTATGTTGAAGAGACTGTGTGAGGAGGTCTAACTCAGTGTTTCTAAACCAACATGGAGGAATAAACATGACTAAGTGGTCTGTTTTGACTCCCAAACCTCGAAGACAATATTGACAACAGACTGAGGGAAACGATTCCTCTATAAGGGATCTAAAAAAGCTTAATGGTTTTAAGTGGTGGCATATTTTCCACATCTTAACACGTTTAATACCACTGTTATCTTTTAAGACAGATGTGATCTTTGTTTGGCTCCTAGGTAGCTGAAAAAGCAGTTCCTTTCTAATTATGTGTAACCTTATAGATTATTTAGCCTATGCTGTTTCTTTTCTTGTACATAGTGCAATGTGCATTTTTTTTTATTTTAAGTGTGATTGAACTGTGATGGTAGTGTGTCAGCTATGGTGAAGGGAATGGTTTACGGGACAGTTGTGAAACCAGCCATGATGTATGAGTTAGAGACACGGTAGAAGACAGGAGGCAGACCTGGAGGTAGAAGAATTAAAGATGCTGAGGTTCTCTTGAGGGGTGAAAGGGATGGACAGGATCAGGAATTAGGCCATTAGAGAGACAACACAGGCAGAATGGTGTGGAGAAAAAGCTAGAAAAGCCAGATTTAGGTGGTTTGGACATGTTCAGAGGAGTGACAGTGGATACACCGGTAGAAGACAGTAAAAGGTAGAGATTGAGCTACCAAAGAGGAAGGCTAAAGAGAAGATTGGTGGATGTAGTGAGGGAGGACACAGATGTGATGGCAACCCTTAAATAAGAGACAAGTCGAAGGTAGAAGAAAAAGAAAAAAGGACGATTAGAAATATTTATTACCTTTATAAACATTTATATGTTTTGGAGTTGACAATTAACCAGTGCTCTGAAAATGTTTTAATTTGTTTATTTTTAAACAGTGTTTTGAAGAAGTGTGCAAAATGCAAAGAGGCCAATGCAGTTGTGGTCATCAAGTGTGGAGATGCACACTGCAGGTAAAATCATCCATCACTCATACTCTTGCTTTTGCAGAAAGTCTCTTTATATCAGTCCAAGTTAAAGAGAGGTATTGCTGTCATTGTTTGTGGAAAATCGATGCAATGTTTTCTTATTATATCTCTGTTAGGGACTGTTTCAAGGAAAACTTCACTCATAAGTTTAGAGCAACATTGGGCAAAAACAGAGTTATTTTCCCTGGAGAGAAGGTAAGCTACCAACATTCTATAACTACCATATTTGGACTAGTTCATCTAAAGCATTCATTTGGACAAATTGGTTATTTTTAAAACAACATATTAAATCATATAATTTAATTACATGATCTCTGTTAACCTGCATGCAGTGAAGAAAGCTGTTGCTGTTTTGATGATGTTTCTAAATTCTCCTTGACTTATAGGTCCTGCTGGCTGTATCTGGAGGACCTTCATCTAGTGCGATGCTTCGTCAAGTCCAAGAAGTATTTATTTTTTCCTGGTTTGAAATGTTGAGAGTTATTAAGAGATTTTTGTCTGCCCAATGTTGTCTGTCTGTCAACCATAGACTGCCCTGTGCTATCTGGGGTTGATTTGTGGTTGAGCAGCCTGACCCACAAGAGGTCAAACTAATATAAAACCAAGTTAGGTATTAAGATGGTATTCCAAGGTTTATGCAGAGTAACAATATGTAGATATACAGTGCTGGTCACTGCACCCTTGCACCCTTGTGTTAGAATAAAAAGGGGACATATGACCAAATATGATAGTTTGCCCATACCACTGTTTGCTGAAAATGTATGTATTAGTTAATTTCATGCTTACAGACACTACATGGCACATTTGCAACTTGCTGTATATGTACACACATCTGCAGAAATGTGATATCTTTGACTTTTTTCAAATTTTTACTTAAATCATTCTCCTTCCTTACAGGGCCTGAGTCACAATGCTCACAAGAAGCTGAGGTTCTTCCCTGGCATTGTCTTCATTGATGGTAAATTTAACAATCTGTTATCACCACCTTGTAAACACAGATACAAGTGCATAGTACACTTAGTACACAAGTTGTGTTTGTGCTTGGCAGAGGGTGGCGCTGTGTTTCGATCTTCAGAGGAGAGACAGAAGACAGTGATTCAGTTACAGGCCATTTTCAAGGCAACTGGTTACCCTTTCCACATCATCCCACTGGAACATGTAAGATCTCCAACATCCGCCTGTTGTGGTCTGACTTGTCTTAGGATGCCTAGATGTCATAGCACTTAAAGTGTTGTCCTCGCTGGGCCAGCTTATTGTTTTTAAGATAGATGATAGAGGTTTTATATAGGAAGCAACACTCGGAGCAGGGATATCCAGGCGTCCCTCTCCCTGTACATTTCCTCTAACTTATCTGGGGTGGATCCTAATTCATTCCCAAACTAGCCCAGCAACATAGTTGCTCCAGTTTGTTCCGGGTCTTCATCTGGGTCTACTCCCATTGAGACAGCACCTCCCAAAAGAGAGGTCCTGGTCCTGGGCATACAATGTAGATGCCCAAGTCACCTCAACTAACTCCTCTCAAGGTGAAGTTGCATCTGCTCTACTCCAACCTTCTAAGTGACAGCTCTTCACCCTATCTCTAACGGAGTGGCCTGCCTCCCCATGGAGAAAGCTTATTTCAGGGTTGCGTTATATCCAGCTTTGCATTTTTTTCATGAGGGTGGGTGAGGGTATGAGCATAGATTAACCAGTGAATTGATCCACCTTCAGCATAACAGACTGATACAGTGACCGCATTACTGTGGCCGCTGCAGCGATGCACCTGTCAAACTCAGGCTCCATCCCTCCCTCACTCTTGCTGCTATATCAATAAAATCAACATATTAAAGATTTCATCAGCTGCCTTTATACATTATAAAAGTTTATGACCGACCCTGTAATTGGTCAAGTCCTATTTGGAACAGAAATATTTATCAAAACTGTTACAACCCAGATAAATCCGATGATTTTTCATTTACATTCTAAATTATACCAAATCATCCCAGGTTTTGGAGCTTCCTAGTTCATCCATCTTGACAGCCCCTTCAGACTCTCAGCCAGCTCATACCAAAGATTACAAGGCTGCTGTGGACCACTTCATTCAGCATAGCATCAATCCCTCTGTGGCACCAGAGGTCCAGGAGGAGCCGGCAACGTACGAGTTCCAGGAACAACAAACACAGGCTCTGCAAAAGCTGATTGGCTCAGCAAAGACGCTTACTGCAAAACAAGACCTTGTAAATACCTTAAGGTACCTTTTTATCAAGATTGTTTACGTTTGAATCTATTATAATATTTTATTATTATTATTGTTATTTGGGGTACCTTGCATTCTGAATCAATAAAACCTTTTTTTTTTTAAACCAATTCTTCACAAATGTACATATTGTTTCCTCTCAGGCAGCATGTCCTGGTGAACACAGCTCGCTCTAACGGCTACAGTAAAGTGATGCTGGGAGACAACTGCACCAGACTGGCAGTGAAGCTACTCTCTAACATATCAACGGGCAGAGGAGCACACTTGGCCCAAGACACGGTGTGTATGTGAGGCTGTCATGTGATTTACGTACCAGTAATCAGTAAACCACCAGAAATCACCAGATTATCAGATAAAAGATGTAATATATAAACTGAGTTTCCTAACTATTCATGTTAATAAAACATTAAGAGTATGTTGTTATCTATCTTTCTCCCTGTTTACTTGTTTTTGTTTTAACAGGGTTTCTCAGACACCAGACATGGCGACATCGTATTCGTCAGACCAATGAGGGACTACTCTGCCAAAGAAATAGCTTACTACAACCACATGTTCACTGTACCGTCTGTTTTTATACCAGGACTAGACACTAAGGTAAAGTCTCTAGTAACTAGTGTTTGTAACTATTGATGTAACACTTGTACAACTTGGAAACTTTTCAACTTTAAATGGGACAATATTAATCTCATATCTTCACATCATCTGTCTCTTTTATTAGAACACACACAAGGCCAGTATCCATAGTCTGACGGAGAGCTTCGTCATTAAACTGCAGGCAGACTTTCCTTCCACGGTCAGCACAATCTACAGGTCAGTTGGATACTGAGTGTACGGTCATACATTCTGATAGGTAGTAGCAAGAAACCATTAGTAGCATCTTAAGCATTAGCTCTTAAAGTCAGTTTGTTAAATGTGTCAGTTAAGCTTCCATTCCTTGCACGGTGTGGTTAGAACCCTGTCCCTGCAGTGAATTGTGTATATTGAAAAGAGCTTGTAATTCCTTTTTTTAGTGTAATACGGTTGCCCTTTGTTTTGGCCTAGAGGCAACATATCTGTCTTTGATTGAACTCCAAGGATTAACTCCTGGGCAAGTTTATATCCTGGTTAGGTTGGTTGGCTTCCCAGGGGCAGTGCAATGTGATTTGGTTGGTGGTTGGATTAATCAGCCACTCCCCAAACATTTTTCAGATTTTGTTGTAGGCAGATTTTTTTAATGTGACTCTTGTAAACTGATGTAAGGGTGCTTTAACAGACAATATTCTGTGTGTTTTCTACAGGACAAGTGAGAAGCTGCAGACGGTGTATGGAAGCTTGTCCACTGCTGACCCTAGTGACCGCTGTCTTCTTTGTGTTTGTGTTTTGGACACTGCAGAAGGTGAATGTTCTACTAAAGAGCTAATATATAGGTCAAACTCTAAGCACTACGGCCCTAATGTCACTAATGTCAATGTTTGAGCCAAATGGACTTCTTGTAGCTTGTGGAGTCAGTTTAATAGAGCAATATCAATGAAATTAGATTGTGTCTTCCCCTTTAAGTTAAGTATTTCACGGCACAAGTCAACTGTCAATGTTAATTACCAATAATATTCTTAATTTCTACCAGAAACTACACGCAAGCATTTATTCTACAAGTACCTTTATAGAAAATAACACTGAACATAAAATTAGAACACCTATAGTACTGGAAAATCAAATAATGATTTGAAAAAGCAGCAGCTCTAACCCAACTTACTTGCATGCATTTATGCAATGATTAATGATTAATGCAAGGATTAATGATGCATTAATATTAACCATAGTGTTTCCTTATTTTCTCAGATGGTGTTTCAGCTTTACAGGCCACACAAACCTCAGAGAAACTCTCAAAGTTCCAGGGGAACACTAAATCTGCATTGCCTGGAATGATCTCAGGTGGGAGGAGGGATCCTTTGTCTTGTTTGTCAAAAACTTTCATCAGTATTGATGATGTAATTTCCTCCAGGAGATCTTTGTCAGTCTGCTTCAACTGTACATACATGTTGCTCAGGAGGAGGAGAGAATTGTGGTCGAGCACAGATTGATAGAAGCTGCTGCTCTTCAGAGATGTAAGTATTCCTGTATATATGTATAATGATCCCTTTATTTCGGAGAAAATAGATTTATATTATTTAGTATATACTGTATATGGTTATTTGACAAATAGCACCCAAGCCAAGAAAGTGTCCTCTGGTCTCTCAAATATTTTTAAATGTTTTTGAATAAAATAAAAAACTGATTTTATCAGGTGAAGACATCTTTCATGGACTTATCTAAATGTCTTTTAACCACTTGTAGGCCTTACAAAATAAATGTACAATGTGACTTGGTTGGCAGTCGTGCAGCTATAGTTTAAATGAGGACTTGAAAGAGAAGGCACCAACACTATTTGTTTCGTTCATTACAGAAAACCAGAAAGAACAGACCTGAAGAGCTTGTTGTGTTATAGCTGTCAGCTGATCGTCAAAGACATGGTAGGTGAAATCAACAAAACACTATAATTTATCAAATATTACGAGGCAGGTTCCAAATATTTATGCTGTGATCTACATTAGATAACTGGGTTTTTTTTATTTTTTCATTTTCACAGTCCTCTGTGGAGTCTCTTCCTGAGTACATCCTATCAGAGGCTATGAGGAGGAAAAGGAGGTGAGAGAGAACATAAAATAATATAAACATAGATGAATGGTCGGACAGACCTAGATATTCATGTGCTATTGTATCATACCATGAAGTTGTTTTTTTTTTCATGTCAAGTGGTGTAACCCAAACACTTTTAGTCAATGCAATAACCTTACCTACCAGTTAAATTATAGTTGCATATAGTACCTAACATTGTTTTTCTATTCTGCAGGTCGCTGATGAGAAAGGAAATTAGTGAGTTTCTGCTGGAGGACAGCACAGAGACTGATTAGAACCTGAATGCTGTATGGCAAGCACTCATTTTAGCATTTAGCTGTGAAAATATTTTATATTTGTTTTATCTGTTTTTTTTTTTAAATTTGTTATATAATAAAAGAGAAAAAACAACTCAGAATAAAGAGATTAAAGATTTTTTTGTGCCATATTGTTAATTATCTTCCTGAAGGAAACGACTTCTTAAAAAAATATATTTGGGGCATAATGTTCAGAGGAAGTAAAAATAAAGTGGTAGTAAATGGTTGTAGTTGCGTTAAATACTGTTGACCGAAAAGAGTGTGGTGTAAATGGATTTTTGACAACTTCAGTTGTAGTACAAACCAACAATTTGACGATAAATGTATTCTTATTTATTTATAAATTAATAGGCAGTTTGTTTTTTGTTTTCAAAAACTATGGTAAATAACATCCGGTTAGTAAATGAATAAAAACCTAGACTTTTGGACACCCTGAAGTGGTCGTTGGACTTGAGCAGACTAACTCCTAACTGGAGGCTGTCGATCAGACGTCACACCGGGAACAAAACTGCGTCGTGCACTCCTTTACACGTCATCGCCGAAGTCTATTATATAAAATCGTGACACTTGCTGCAACTTTTACGCGTAAAAGGTGAGGTGAATAACATGACAGACAATTCTGGTTAACATTACACGAAATAAAACAACTTTTCACTGAGCAGCACAAAGAATTAACGTCAAACTCCGGTTCAGCAGGATATTCAGTCGTCGCAGTTTGGGCTGTGAAGAGCAGAGTTCGTTTAAAAACGTTTGGTAGAACCGGTTCGACGGAACGAGTCTAGGACAACTGGCCCCACAACGATGACTCTCAGCTAACTTTGTTCTACTCTGCTAATGTTTAGCATCGGGGGCTACAAGTACATACGTTTAGGGTGCCCGGTTCGTAATGTGACGCTATTTCCGGTGGAGGGTGATTCATTTTCCGGGTTCGTGTTATGGTATATTTTTATGGTTGCGAGGAAAATTACATGTATACACTAATGTTAGTCGAAAAATCTTCAGCAACTACCGAAGAGGAATACTGAAGAAGAACTCTATATCAAAGTACTTTATGCATTTTGGATTATCTTCTACAAACATACACTACCAAAATGCCCACTAAAGCTTTAACAGGACAATTCTTTCTTCGCATTAGCGAGTTAAGTAACAATGAATGTTGAGCAAAGAAAACAAAAACAACATAAAATAGGTCCCTGATACAGTTTTACTGCTTAGGAACTTAACACAAAATACTTGTTTGATACAATAATTAATTGTAATATTTCAATTTTAGGAAAAGTCTGTGTACACAATTATTCCAGAAATAAAGCTTTTAATTATTTGAAAATGTGTTGATTCAGAGAAGAATATGCTAAGAGACCAAGAGCAAGAGAGTAAAAGTTGTTTTGATAATAAAAGAATAAGAATTTGATCAATATGTTGTTATTTTACATAGCAGGCAACAGCTAGAAGAGAACCTAGAGAGGTGTAGGTTTGCAATAGAGAGAGGATGAAATGAAGGTCAGTCCTAGCAAGACAGGGTACAGTACATGTGTGTGAATGACAGTCAGGAGTGAACTGTGTTAGAAGGGTCATGTCCTGACCCACATAACATCTATTAGGATTACCACTCATCAGAAGGCTTAAAGTATGGAGCAGTGTGATATGGGTGGCAGTGGTGAAAACTGCTGCTCAACCAACACATAATAAAGTTAAAATTAATTAATTATAAATGTATAATAAACATACTTAGTCCTCCTGTGTGAGGGGTCTTCTTGCCAGGTTAAGACAACACTGGGTACTTTACCTAACAATACTGAGCTATCTTTGTTTAGTTTTGAGATAGTTGTGAATTGTATCTGCTTCTTGATGCTGTCTCTCAGAAAAGCAGACTGCTGGATGCTAATCCTGTTGTTAACAATTCAAATTACATAAAATTATTTCACCGTTTTGTAAAAGGTTACTGAAACTGATTTCATCATTTGCTCTAGAACACTAAAATTATGTTGTTATCTTTGTCTTTAAAGGTACATAATGACTGAGGTGTGTTCTCAGCAGTGGGGTGAGTTGCCTGGCCTCGGTACTGTGGACCTGTGGGTGCTTAAGTCTCCGTTGGTACAAGTGGAAATTCTAACTCTGGGAGCCATCATAAAGTCTGTTTACTGCAAAGGCAGTGATGGACAAATCCAAGACGTAGTTCTGGGCTATGATGACCTGGATGGTAGGAGGAAGTACAAGCTCTCTTAGTGCATGTTGCTACGTGAACAGCTCTTAGGCAACTCTATCTGTCTATCTGTCAATCTGTCTGTCTGTCTGTCTGTCTGCCCGTCTGCCCGTCTGTCTGTCTGTCTGCCCGTCTGTCCGTCTGTCAAACTTGGCCAGCAACCAGGTTTTAAAGTAAAATCTGGTACAGATTCCAGGCCATTGTTGTTACTGTAGTAGTACTGGACATCCTCTGTTTACAAAGTCCTTGTGTTGTTAGGTTATGTGTTAGATAAGCGATACCTAGGAGCTGTGGTTGGTCGTGTGGCCAACAGGATTGCCAAGGGACACTTTAAAGTGGACGGAGAAGAGTACCAGCTGGATATCAACAATGGTCCTAATGCACTGCATGGAGGATTGCGGGGCTTCAATAAGGTAAGACCAAGTCAAATTTTCATTGGTTTTACTTGTCAACATGTGTAACTTGTGTCTTTCAGGCCATCTGGTCTGCTTCTGCAGTAGAAGGTGGTGTGAAGCTCAGTCTCACCAGTTCAGATGGAGACCAAGGCTATCCTGGTGAGGTGAAGGTGTCCGTCACGTACATCCTTCAGGTGAATACAAAAGGGTAGCTTTTCCTCTCTTCTTTCTTGGACATTGCTCATATTTTAAATAGCTTATTTTGATTGCATTGCATTTTCTAATCCATTTATGTACATGTCCTTATATTGCATGGCTCAGTGGGTTCTTCCATGCTGAATTCAAACATCAGATGTAATAGGAAATCTATTATTACAGTAAGAGATGGTTGTTTGTACAGGGTCCAACACTGTCTGCTGACTACCAGGCTGTTTCTACTAAGACGACACCTATAAACCTCACCAACCATTCCTACTTTAACCTGGCTGGACATGTAAGTACATAGGATTTTCTAATGAAAAATGGATGGCACCAAATTAGTAAACCTGTCTTATTGTAGCAGTTGGCATGCCTGCATTAGTGTAGCAGAAAGCATCCCCGTCTTGTATGTTAGAGAGCTGGGAGCCCTGGGTTGTTCTTAAAACATCTTAATTGTGGGGTTAAAAATGTTCAAGTTGTTATCACCAGCATTATAATTTGTTTCTTTACCATAGTATGAATATTTTATCATTGTTTTGTGTGTGGTCAGGATGCAGCAAATATCTATGATCACATGATCTCCATTAACGCTGAGTCCTACTTGCCTGTGGACGACACATCCATTCCCACTGGTAGAACAATTGTATTTTACATGTTATGTGCGATGGCATATATAATTGTTGCTTTCGGTTTGCTCTTGGTTCAATCACTTACTTAATGTATTTGTAGGAGATGTGAAAGCAGTGGAGGGAACGCCCTTTGATCTCAGGAAGCCTGTTCTGATTGGCTCTCAGCTGCAGAAGGTTTCCGGTGTTGGATTTGACCACAACTTCTGCCTATCATACCCTGGAGATTCTTTCATGGAGAGACAAGCTGCCAGGTTTATACCAATACAGTGATTTATCCCATTGTTCCCCAAACATTTTTGGGGTCATGAACCTTTGCAACGTCTTTTGCAAGTCAATAGGCATTATTTGTAAATCATTGACCATTATTTCCAGTGGGCTCACCACCTGCAGGAACATACAATGTGGTGCAAGGTTATTTGGGTGGCAATCTTGGAGATTGCTGCCCTCGCAAACTTGTAATAGATAAGTGGGTGAAAATTGATGGATGGGTATTATTGAACATTGATAAAGATATTTTGTTGTTGGCTGAGTGATATTTGAACAGTTGGTGTTACTTACGTTTTAAACAACTAGCCTTGTAATTGAATCAGAAAAAAAAATGATTGTGAACTCCTAGGAAACATGATGTGAATTGACCCAAAAAATATTCGCTTGGAACCCATATGAGGGTTAGGATTTAGTCTTTATAATAATAATTTATGTGCTGCAAATTTTAAGAATTAAAGTTTCACAAACACGTGGATCATTCATGTATTTTCTTATATAGTATGCTTTGTTTGATGATAATTTTTTTCTGGGGATGTTTAATTTGGATCCCTTCTAAAGTATTTTTGGCCATTTACTTAATTTCCCAAAAGTTACAGTGGGTTAATAAAGTGAACACTCATGTTTTCTCGAAAGTTACGTCCAGGTATTGTCTTTTCTGACCTTTTTCTGATCCTTATGAACGTCAAATCCCCCTCACTTTCTTCCCCTAGGGTGTATTACCCAGTTAGTGGGCGTGTTCTGGAGGTTTTTACCAGCCAACCAGGAATTCAATTCTACACTGCCAACTTCCTGGATGGTTCTGTGCCAGGGAAGGGCGGGGCTAGGTATGGCAAGCACAGCTCGTTCTGTTTGGAGACACAGAATTGGCCTGATGCTGTTAACCAGGTATGACCTCTGATTATAGTTTCATGGTAGAGCTGGTTGTGAAAGAATGCTGCTTTTCACATATATGTGTATGTGTTTGGATTGTGAATATACAGTATTTATGTACTTTATATATACATGTGTTTTTCAGCCATCATTCCCTGACTGTTTGTTGCGCCCAGGAGAAAAATATCGACACATCACTGGTTACACCTTCACTACTGTGTAATTTGAGATATCAACACATACCCCATGGAATAATTAATATGAAATTGAAATAAAGTAAATGCTTATTTCATCATTTTGTTTATTTCCTTTTTTAACTTCCCTCATATGCTTCAGCTGCGAGAATATAAGAAATGGTTATTCTCATAACATTTAATAATCAAATCGTTTCTTTCTGGAGACTGGTGAAGTGTCTGGTGACTCTTATGAACCAGCTACAGAAAAAGGCCCTGACTAAAAGGGATGGTTTGGAGTTATTAGGTTTCTTCTTTTCCTTTTTTTATTTTGCTTGACCCTTATTTAGGGGTGGCGACAGAGAATCATCCTTTTCCATCTCCATCCGTTCTCTGTATCTTCTACTCTAACTTCAACTACACCCTCACTGCATCCATCAATCTCCACTTTGTCTCCTACCTGGTAGCTCCATCTCCATCATCTTTCTAACAGTATAACCACTGTCCGTCTCTGAACAAATCATCTCAATCTGGCTTCTCTGGCTTTTTCTCCAAACCTTCCTGCCCGTTTTGTCCCTCTAATCATCTCATTACCAATCCCCACCTTTGTCTCTCTAAAGAGATCAGCATGTTTAATTCTGTTAGCTCCGCCTCCTCTGCCAATTGCATGACTGTCTCAAGTTCGACTTTTTTATTCTCTCTCCATGTATGTAATTCATTTATATTTTGTAATTTGAAATTCTTGTTTGTTATTTAAAGTGAGAAGTATAAATCTCTTGCACTTCTAGTTATTTCTCTAGGAACACATTTCATACAAATTTTCTAAATACTAATTCTAATTCTAAATATCTTATAATTTGGAAGTGAGTAAGATGGTAAAATGATATGTTTTTCTGTTCAGTAACCATTGTAGTAAAACATGGTTACAGAGTTTCCTAAAATCCTGTAAAATAAGATTTTCATAGGACTGTAGAGATTTTTTTTTTGCCTCGTGTCAGAGTAAAATTAAGGATATAATGAAAACTGAGGTCACTTTTTTACGCATTTCGGGTAAGGGTGGGATACATTTACAAATTAAGCTTTGGATAAATATTAAGTCTTCAGAGCTGATTATTGAATTAGAAATTAAATAGGCTACACCTGCTGGTGCAGAGGAAAATAGAGGAACCAAGAGCAGTTGGTGACATAATGGTTAATGAAGTGAACTAGGGTCCTCTAACCCCTGGTTCGAATCCCACTGCCACCAAGTTACCACTGAGAATGGCACTGTTTTTACTAACAGCTCCCCGGGTGTTGCCCATTGTTCTCTTTGGTGATGGGTCATATTTCGGTGTGTACAGTGGTGTGAATCACAATGACAAGGAGTCCTAAAAAGAAACAAGCATCTTCGCTAAAGAACAGTTAGCTATATGCTGAGAATAAGTATCTACTTTACAAAGAGAAACACAGAGAAAGAAAGCTAAATTATCTATTTTTACTATATTAAAAATAAATTTTACTTTTAAATTTAGGGCACATGTTTGGCAGGTTTTAGTCGAGATACATCTATCAGCTATCATAATTATTAACAATGTATCAACTGTTTTAGAGAAATCCATCATTTTAAGGGAGACCTGTACAAAGATATAGGATAGTAGGTATTTACATATAAAATATAAGTATTTTTAAAGTTTACTGCAAACTCAATTTACCGGTTGTTCGCAATTATTTGCGAAGACTTTAGAAAGTATTGGAAGCAGAAAACAGGGGGATTCTACTGACGGCAGCATTAACCAATAACAATTCGCAAAATGCACACCCTCATAAATAGACCAATAGGAGCGCTTGTAGGGAGGAACCAAGGAAACAAGTGTTGAAAGTTAGCTCTACTTGTTTTGTTTTGGTGAATCGCTGAGGCCCGGAGTTGGACCTTAATGGTCGTTTTTACTCTATCAATGCAATGGTTTATTAACGGTTGAATAGTGAATAACTAGCCTGTACATAATGACAATGGTGTCAACGACGTTTGGACAGGAACCTTCTCCAACACAGGCGACGGAGAAAGAGGTATTAGCTGTGCGACGTTCCGTACCAGCCCTCTTAGATAACCAGCTAGGTTATCTTAGCTTGTCTGTCAGCTAAACGTAGTTTAATTACTGGTTGACTGCAGTGAGTTTCTTTTGTTAGTTGGTTTGTTATTGTTTTTCCTACTATTGTTTAAAAGGCTAGGTGTTGGCAGTCCTTGTTTTCAGGGTTAGCAGGGCGAGGAGCCTACAAACTTTGGTTGTTTTTTGCTAACTTCCTTTAACTTTTTTCATTTCGTCAGTACCCGACTTCTTCTGAAACGTAATTAGAGCTGTCAAGAAACTGAAACTAATCCTACTTCTTGTTTTAACATCTATCCATCTCCATGAATTGGTAATCATATTTTTGACGAAAGAGTCACAATCATATTGCAGTATTTCCCAAACACTACAACACGTGATTTGGAAGGTTCAAAACTGGAAAATCTACTCATTTAAAATATTTTGTTCTTTGTCAAGGCCTTTCTGGATAATGGAAAAATATGGTTTTAAGTAAAATTACATAATGTTAATCTCATGTCCGTATGTTTTGTGTCTTTTATGAGCAACCATAGTAATATGACAAAGGCTCAAATTATTAGAAGGCCAAATTCAATTGTTAAGTGTTTTGTCATATTTTATTAGTGACACCAAAGAAAACAGATAATTGGCATAGCATAAGCATATTTTAAAAAATTCTCAGTAATGGAGATGTGGAAAATCCAGTATTTTGTCTTGACATTAATAAGCAATGAAATTATATGGCTAATAAACAAGTATCTTTCTAGTGTCCCACATTTGAGATGAAAGACATTTATTTGACCAGGAGTAGTAGTACATAATACAAGGTGTCACTTTGGTTGTTTGATGACAGTAAGAGAAAAAATGTTTATAAGACAAGTAAATTTAGTGACAATGCACTATGATACGCACATGTTTTCGTAAAAAAAAAAAAAAATCCTTGAAAACTATCTTAAGGTGATTAGAAATGTTATTGTGCTCAACCATTTGGTACAATATGTTAGATGTTGTTACTGAAAATTGGCTTAAACAAAATGTAACACCCACGAAACAAAACAGTCAAGTAATGCCTTCCTAACTTTCAAATGGGACTTACCTTTTTTAGAAATATACATATTTAGAAAACGTTCTGTTATCTGTGTGTGTCCGACATGCTGTGAAATCTGATTGACCAACTTGCCAGTGTTTAATGTGGATACAACATAAACATTCTCTATGAACCTCTCTTAGCACAACCTCGCACATTTCCTGTTTTCAACCCTCAGAACTATTTTAGTTATGGACAGTTCCCATTGATAGTATCTACATTTATACAATGAACATTTTTGCTGGTAGTAAAGGAAAAAAAACACGCAACCACACAACAATACTGTAGTTTCTTGTGAAAAAATGAAAAAGCAAAAGTCACATTAAGGAGGGACTTGAAAGTTTACAGATAAAGAAATAAATATCACCAATGTGTGTTGTATTTTAAATGTAATTACACATTTATTTATAATATTTGCTATGGTTTTTACAGGTTTAACGTTTACACAAAACTTCTCAAGTTAAAAAATTCTACATTCCCTATATGTAGAGAAGGGAAAATATAAAAAATCACCACCAATATTTTTTTAATTGTTTTAAGGTTTGTCTCATTCTTTAATTTTGGCCCACTGTGAGGTTAACTTTGCCATCCCTGAAATGGTGGCTGTCACGGTGAAGTTCTGTTTTTTTTTTTGTTTGTTTTTTTAACCTTACAACCCAACTAGATATTCACTGTAGAGTGTTACTCACATACTCTATAGACCTTTGTTTTTCTTTGTTCTTCTCTCCCTATCCTTGTACAAGTACTTTCTGGCCTCTAAAGAAAGACAATGATCTTTCTTTCTTCTGTTGTTTGACTCAGATTGTGATTGAGTTGTACTGTAGTTTGCTTAGTTTTATTGTTTTATTTTTGTATTTATTTACAGATTTTGCACACAGTTTTTTCCCCAAATAACCCATGTTATTAATTCTGTATTCTCAGGCCAGATTGCTGTGCCAAGGAGCTAACAACCAAAGCTATTTCTGTGAGTCAGGCCACTGCTGTGGAGAGAGACAATGTTGCAGCTACTACTATGAACTATGGTGTAAGAGAAAACAACTAACTTTTTTTTTTAATTTTCCATTTTTTTCTCTATATGTTATATGCATTATGTTTGTTAAATAAGGTAATCTGTATAACGATATTGGTACTATGAGTAAACCTGTGTTTTTACTTGGCAGGGTTTTGGTTAGTGTGGGCTCTAATAGTTATTCTGACCTGCGTCTGC
This sequence comes from Paraplagusia blochii, assembly GCA_016785265.1. NCBI lineage: Eukaryota > Metazoa > Chordata > Actinopteri > Pleuronectiformes > Cynoglossidae > Paraplagusia > Paraplagusia blochii. The sequence continues at coordinate 45,221 of JAFBJS010000763.1, forward strand.
GTGTGCCAGCACTGGCGCTCCAAGCAGCGCTTCCAGCAGCAGCGACGTCAGAATGAGATCAACCTTATCGCTTACAGAGAGGCTCACAACAACTCCCAGCTCCCCCTCTATCTCAGTAAGTAACTGCGTGACTGGAGCTGCGAATGGTATGCACCTCAAAGAAGAAACGGAGCATGCAGTTGCCATTTAACTGCTGTTCTAAAAGCAGACCTTGGGCTGAGGATTTAGGGTGAAAGTCTTCCTACAACATTCTCTTCATTTAGGGCCAAATACCTGGCAAAATTCAGATGAAAATGTCTTAAGTCCAAATCAATAATTTGACGATATTAGCCTTTTTTCTGATTTGTTGCAGATAACTTTACTCAAAAGTATTTGAATGAGAGAAACAACACTTTTTTATTTTTCAGATGTTTATTTTTTCAGTATATGTAATATTTCTATCTTCCTGGATTGAGTGAAATAATGAAATAACAAGAAATTAGATAATAACTTTAATACTTGTATTTTCAGTGATATTGTGACATCTGTTTGCACTTCACTGCACCATGTGCAATTTAATTAAGATGGTCATTGTGGATTTTAATATTCAAAGCTTTTAAAAAATACATGAGCTACTTATCATAATATCACCAAGTATCTGCTGTGGATATTTGGCTAGTTTAATTTAGTTGAGTTGATGATTTTGGGCCTTGAGTGCTGCTGTGGTTTAAAGAAACCTATTTTGCAGACTGCAAAAAGGAACTGCACTGGTGTAAATTCAATCTCAGCATTTTCAGTACATTTTATGCTTAGTGTGCTGTAGGGAGGAAGGAAAGCAAACTCCTTGTCATTGTGATTCACACCACTGCACACAACGAAATGTCACCTCTGTATTTAACCCATCACCAAATCGAACAGTGGGCAGCTTTGAATGCCCAGGGAGCAGTGAGTGAGTGAGGATGGTGCCATGCTCAGTGGACCTCAGACGTAACCTGGCAGTTGGTGGATTTGAACTTGGAACCCTCGGACCCCAGTCTGATTACTTAACACTAGGCCACCATTGCCCTGCCCTATAGTGTGTTTGCTTGATGTTTTTGTTAACGTAAACCCAGTTTTTGAAGCTTCACTGGGTCAAACCTGGGATAGAAACAGTTTATATTATGTGATTTGTAGGTAATAGTGACGTTTACAGCAGTGGTCCCCAAACCCTGGGCTGCTGACCATGATCAGGTCCTTTTGTCAATTGGTACTGGGTTGTTGAGAAGGTAGTTGAGAAAGAATGCATAACAAACAATAGTTTTGTTTTATTTATAATCTGATTCTGAACATTCCTACTCTCACCTATGGTCATGAACCTTGGGTCATGACCGAAAGAACACGATCCCTGATACGAGCCTTGAAAATGAGCTGCCACCCTACAGAGAAATTAGAGATAAGGTGAGGAGCTCAGAGTAGAGCCATTGCTCCTTCACATCAAGAGGAGTCAGTTGAGGTGGCTTGGGCACTTACATTGGATCTTATTCCCTGCAGTACTGCGTTTCGCTAGTAGATTATGTCATTAAGGTATTGGAAATGTAGGATTTTATATTTCCTATATTTAGATAACATAAGTATTACTGCCCGCCATATTGTTTTATTTTGTTGTGTTTAACCACCACAACATAAAGTTTTATTTATAAGTTAAATTCAGTTGGGGACCAAAGATCTACAGGCTAGAGCAGTGACTCCTAAACATTTTTCTGGGGACCTATATTTTAAATGCCTTTGGACCCAAATCAGTAGACATTGTTCCTAATACATTGACTCCTAATACATTGAACAATAATGAGGATTTTTTTTGTGTTGTTGACAGAGTGACATCTTAACATTAAGTATTACTGAAGATTTATATAACAAAGAAAAGTAATTGAACAAGCAAAAATGACTGGGAACTCCTAGGAACCGTGATGCAAGATGACAACAAAAAATCTTTTGTGATCCAGTCTTTGTCTGGTAAACAACAGTCTGTAAACTTGTAAAGCCTTCACTCCAGGCGAGGAAAACCTGACTTGACTTACCTGTTGTAGTCACGTAGTTTTTTCAATTTTACTATTTCTTTGCCTACAATGTGAATCACTATTTGTGATGTTTGTGTTTTTGGGTCATTAGGCCATTTTAGTTGTTGTCGTATGTTGAAAGTTAGATTTTTAGAATTAATGTAAGAGAGTTTACTAAAAGAACACACAAGTCACAACTACTGTAACCCTGAGTGTGAGGCTTTGACTTCCTTTGGGAAAGCCATACATTCGGTAAATATTTACATTACAAATTATAGCTGTAAGCAGATGTATGATGAATTTACGAAAAATGTTTAATTAAAGTTTTGGTTATTTAAAAAATTATTATCATGGGATCCCTGTAATGATTATTTTCCCCATTTCCTCTCGCAAAAAAGCCTAATTTCCATTGAATTCTTTATTCTAATTTAGTGAGATGTGCGCTCCTTTGCATCTAATTGTTCTTCAGCAGGTCAAACACTCACATGCACATTTTATGAATTTTCCCTCAGGATTCTTACCTGCTTATCTGCTGCCACCCTATGAAGAAGTTGAGAACCGACCAACTACGCCTCCTCCCCCGTACACCCCTGTCCAGACAGAACCTCAGGCAACAGAACCCTTAGAGGACTCACCGCATCCAAACTTAGCTGTGCCTATCAACAGAATCGAGGACGCAGCCCTCCAAGACACACCAGAAGCCACAAACGCACACCTCCACAATGGTTACAACCCAAACAAGGACTCCACGCCAGGCAGGTACCGGCGATTTACGGGTGACTCTGGAATTGAGGTATGCGACGGTCAGGAGACGTGGGATCAGCGCAGCATTTTACAAAGAGAAGAAGAAACAGGGGAGCCTGGTGTTGAGCAACATGACACCGAATATGATCTCTCTAGCGCTGGGACTGTTGGAGCCAGTGAAAATATTTACCTTTAATGTTTCATGAACTGATGCAAAATTTTACCTTTGGTGCTGAGGGCTGCGGTCTTGTAGCACATGTGCAGATTTGACTGGCCTTAGTGTGAGAAGCTTGGAGAAAATCAAAAGCACCTTTCTTACTCGGAATCTTTTTGCCTTAAAATTGTTAGTATTGATTTTATAATTACTTTCACAGTAAGTCTTTTTTTTAAAGTAGCTCAAGTGTCAGTGTTAGTTTGACTAAAATGTCTTGCATAGAACGTCTGTCCACCTTGAAGGCCTAGGGTATCCATAATGTACATATACTGTACATATATCTGCTTGTATATAACATACAAAAAAAAGATGTCATCCAATAAATAGCCTAATACAATGAAATCTGTGCTATTCCCACTTCATGTACCGCTCAGCCTAGTATCCATCCTGAGCAGTAGATTAGCAAGAATACCAGACCAAATGATTTATTCTTTAGTGGCTGGGATTTGACTGTCTCTCTGATGTGCTCTAATTTAAGCAAGGTGAAGATGATGATGATGATGATGATGATGAAGCAGGACTAGTAATATATACGAAGCTCAGTCCCCTTTTTATATTGAAGGGAAAAGTCTGTTTACATACAGCACTGTAACAAAGTCACCAGATTCATCAGTTGGGGAATTTAGCGTGTTCACAAAAACGACGTTGTCAGCCAATATAATGCCAAAGACAATATTACTGTAAGCAATAAATATAGAAAGAGATGTGAGTCGATTACATCAGTCCGCGCAGGAGTTTTGTGTAAACCATTGTCGGGTAGAGAAACAGAGCTGACTAATTGTTTCCGAAGTTTGCACAACACTTTCCGATATGGTTATAACTATTCGCCTCAATTCCGTTGTACCTCAATGTACAATGACAAAGGACTATTCTATTGTAACTAGGGATGGCTTGATATTGAGATTTGTATGTCCAATAACCATACCCTAATTTGGAATAAATGCTTTTCTTCTCACTTAGGGTGAAAAGCGATAAGTTTTGGACACACCAGGCGTAGTTGTTTCTGCCCATAGATGTCTTACTTCACATATCTACTGTCAGCTGCAGACTGGTTTCACTCAATATTCTGGTCACAGGCCCAAAAATGTCCTAGAACAGTGATCCCCAACCACTGGGGACCGGTACCTGTCTGTAAATGAGTTGGTGCCGGGCCGCAGACAAACAATAGTTCCTTTTGACCCCATCTGGCTATTACTTACAATTGATTCATACCCATATCAACATATGAACTTAACAATAGAATGGGTAGGATTCCATCATCAATAATGCAACTGTATTTGATTAGGAAATATTTTCTAAGTGAAGACAACAATAAATGATACAAGATTCTAACCTTATCGGTTATTATAGCCTATAATTATCTGCTACTGGCCTGGTAGCAGATAATTATAGGCTGTGGGCACTTGAGAAATCCTTGTTGTGTGCATTCACAGTTAATTTGGGTAAGACCGGAAATTTCATTTTATGATAGGGGTATCTATCTGCCACAACTTAATGGCCATGAAAGTCCATGAAAAAGGTACCAGATATTTGGGGGACACTGTCCTAGAACATTTGCTCACTCGCGCACAAAACAAATTATCTGACTGATGTTTGAATAATTTAAAAAAGCATAGAAGTAAAGCTCAGCATTACTGTAAGAGTTGCATATTCTGCAGACATTTGTGTAAGTGACGGGTACAACTGTCAATGCAACTTTGTTTTATTTTGAAAGTCAAAGACTTGTTTTGTCTTTGTCTCTCGTAGCCCTTTCCTCGTTTTAACCAAAGCTCTCCAAAACTGTGTTTAGTGTTCTGATGTGTTAAACTGTGTCTTCAATTGGGAAAGAACTTTATCTTCTTTCTCCTTTAAAATATTTTTAGCACTGATAAACTGCATTCTTTTTTTTTTTCTGCAACCCAGTTCAGATCCAGTGGTTCTTTTTAATTTTCAGTTTAAACTACAGTTTTAGGTTTTCAAAATGTTTCCAGTTTTAAATATACTTTGGGCAGTCATTTTAAGGGAAGTCTTGTTAAAAAAAGAATATTCTGTGTACTTTATGTATCATTAATTCTTTCTTGTAGCAACCGGTTTTGATCCCTTTCAGCTTCATACCTTGCATTTCATACAAAGATTATTTGATGTGAGAGCATTCTTCTACTTCGTCTTCTCCTTTTTCGTTTGTCCCCTATTCAGGGGTTGTCGTACGTAGTCAACATTTTCCTTCTCCACCTGTCCTCTTTAGCTTTTTCTCCAACTACCTCCATGTCCTTTTTCGCTGCATCCATAAATCTTCTCTTTGTCTCCTACCTGGTAGCTCCATCCCTAGCATTTGACCTCTGACCTATAAAACCACTGTCCCTCCTCTGAACATGTCCAGCTTCTCTAGCTTTTTCTCCAAACCTTTCTGTCTTTGTTGAGATCATTTTTGTCTGTGTTGCATTAATGGAACACTAATGCCTAAGACAAAAAAAGGCTTAGCTCAGTATATGACACTACTGTGATACTGATGATACAGGATAATGATGAGCAAGGACTGTGTTCCTGATAGAAGACAAAAACAAATCGTTCTGTGAGAGTTGAGACAGGACATGTCTCAATCACCGCAAATCGTTCATTTGTTCACAGCAATGATGTGCAGTGTTGTATGAGGTGGGCTCTGTCTCAGCTGTGGATTCTCAGTCTTCTTTATTAGGGATGAGGGAGCTGATAATACAACGTGTGTTTATAAAGACTGTATTGACTCAGGACATAAAGACTTCACATAGGTGAAAGATTCTGTTATTTTAATGTGTTCATGAAGAATTGAGGGAAAACAGTTTAACATATGGAGGTTAGACAAACGAAAAGATGAGCTCATATAACCTTTACCTTAAGACGACACATTTTTAGTTTATATAAAAATGTGATTTTTCTATCTGCTAGAAACTTTGTGAAGAGATGTAGAGATGTGTTCATAAATTGGTCTTACATGTTGACATGGATGTGATTTGTAATGGTACTGTATATAATCATTTTCTTTCCAGATGATTTTGAGCCATGTTATACTTTTTGATTAGTGCAGTCTGTATGGATAAGGTCAACAACGGCATAACCTTTTAGAATAAAGAAAACAATTGTCATCTGATTCGTTTCCTTTTTCCCCTCCAGTCAGCCAAGTTCAATTGTGAATGAACCAGTATTTGATTAGATGTAATTCAGTTTTTATCAGTTTCAAGATACGTATTGACAGGTTTCTATCCAAGACATGAATCTTTGACTGTGATGGACAAATACTGCATGTACACCACATTACAGCCAATCAGCAACTTTTTTTAATGTGAGGTATTTCTCATATCATAGGTCACGCTTTGTCTGGATTGGCTTATGTATTTAAATACAAATTTACATTTTTTATTTTCACACCAAAGGCTGCACTCTACGCTTGTATATCAATATCTGCTACTTTTTCCACTGAAAATGTACATGTTCATCATTGTCATTAATTTACTTTGTCAGTCATTTATTGATTCATGC